>QZGG01003470.1:0-23334 GCA_006409495.1 Sedum album | reverse complement strand
TCTTTTGTCTTCAGTTTTCTTCATTATAACTGTAGCAGTCCTGATGTATTGCTCAAAACTGTAACAGTTATGCTGCTCCTATTTTAGTCGACGTGGAATATGTTTATGTCAAAAAAGGTTGTAGGTATACCCAAAAAAAGGTAACTTCTCTCATTCTGTTACTGGAAAATTACTTTTTAGAATCAAAGTAAAGTTTTAATGCTCTTCAAGGACTGATTATATTTTTTCTCTTGGTGTAGACAGATGTGCACATGGGATTTATGCCTATTATGTTGAGAAGTTGTCGTTGTCAATTATACAAAAAGGATGATGATGAACTCGCTAAACTTGGTACTTCACATGGACTTATGAATCATCTGCTTTTCACTTGTGCCGTATTTACGTATCTGTTTCAATTTATACTTCAGGTGAATGCCCACTTGATCCAGGAGGCTACTTCATCATTAAGGGAAACGAGAAGGTTTAAAATCCTCACTAAATAAAGTTATCATCAACTTTAAATATTCATTTATTTATTATCATGCACTAATCATATACATCTTCCTCTTTCTCCTTTTGAAAGCATTTACGTCATTCTCTGTTTGGATTTCTAGGTGCTTTTGATGCAGGAACAACTTGCAAAAAACAGAATTATTATTGACATTGACAAGAAGAAGCGGTAATTATTAGCAATCACGAGACCCTCCTACTACAATGTCTGAATGATGTGAATAGTGATGATATATCTATCAAATTTCCATGTTTAATAGAATATAACTGATGCCTGCCAACTTGAAAACAGTTGAATTACTTGATACACGGGGTTACAAATTTAGGCAAATCTATAAATATAAAATATGAAAATTTCCTTGTCATTATTGGTATGTGGCTTTACTAAATTAGCCAGCTCAGTTGCTTACTGAGCTATGTCCCTGAATTTATCTTTGCCCCTTCATACTCATTGATTATGTCTGTGAGTATTGTCCATCCTCAAGTCAATCTTATTGTGCAAATATCACAGAAATCTCGTTTACTTTCAATGTCTGACCCCTTGAACTGATGCTGTTAGATGGAGACAACTTTTAAAGTTATTTGGAGATTAGTATTCAGATTATGGTGATAACAGAAGGATTTTTTAAATTCTCAATGAGTGTGCTCGTACTTATTTGAAAGTTTGTATTGAAAATGAAATTTTCATATCATTATATACTCCACATCGATGAACCAAAACCAAACCTTTACTGTTAGTCTTCTTTTATGCTGACGCCTCCACTGTAACAATTGTCCGTGTGTTTTTTAGGTTCAACTAACATGTATGTTTTTTGTTTAGACTTTGTGCATCTGTTCAGAGTAGCACTGCTACTCATCAAAGCAAAACTATTGTTGTCATGGACAAAGATAAGATATATGTTAGCTTAAACCAATTCAAAAACCAGGTCTGTGGAAGTTACTGAGTTGAATATGGTTTTGATCATCCATCATTGCTCAATTTCAAAAACAATTTTGATGACTTTTTAATTTTGAGACTTTTTTCGCTTAGGTGCCTATCATGGTTGTTATGAAGGCTATGGGAATGGAGACTGATCAAGAGGTTGTGCAAATGATTGGTAGAGATCCTCGTTATGGAGACTTGTTGTTGCCATCTATTGAGGTGATATTTCCTAAATGATGATCTAATACCTCTTTAGCATTCATATGCAGTAATTATCTGTAATTATTAAACAATTGCATGGAATATTTATCTTATGTCTATTAGTGGTTTATTCTTTTCTAGTATTTTATGTCCAATAGGAAGCATACTGAAATTTTATTTTTCTCCCAAAGCTAGAATCAATTTGAAAGAAATAATATTGTGGAAGAAATTGTTTCAATCTTTTCTTCTTTCTTAACAAAAATGAATACATTAATTATTTTTGTTGTGACATCTGAGTGTACCTCAAAATACTCAACGAATGATTTCAATCTTTATTCTAAATGCTAGTTTTGATTTTTGAATCTGGTTTTTATTTTTCTTTGAATATACATTTTCCATTTATTTTAGCTTGATTTTATACAGTCAACGACATTTTTCAAATTTCCTGTATTGCTTATGAAAATCCAGGAATGTGCATCATTAGGAGTTCACACCAAAAGACAGGCCTTGGACTTTTTGAAAAAAAAGGTAAGCTCATTATGATAATGCTTTAAGACTGTACTTTTGATATATTTTGGACAATAAGAAAGAAGTTCTAGAGGCTATATTAATCTTGTGTTTGAGAGGTTAAATAGTATCCTTGTGTTCTTTCAGTGTGTTAATATCATTAGAGACATCATATATGGCATTGGAGATTGTGCTGATGTCATAACATGTTAGTTTCGTGAAATTTGAGTGAGGATGAGACAGTAGCTGAACATTCATTTAAAAGGAGAGTTCCATTTGGTGAAGCAACATAGCTGTCCACACGAAATATTCTTGCTCATCTCTTTGAAGAAATTTTTTACTTAACGAATAGTAGGAAACTGAAAACACACATAAGCAACATTTTGTGAAGATAGTGCTTATTTGTGTTTTCAGTTTCCTAACATATACCACTTATATATATGGTGATTATTTGCTTAGAGTTATTTATTAGCCTTAAAATATTTATTTGTAATTTTTATAGACGCCTCATCTTTTGTTCTTGTTCATATCGCAGCTACTATTTCCGAATTCTCGAGTTAAGGAGGTTTGGCTTGAAAACTTCTAGTTTTCGCTTCTTTGCATACTCTTATTTACATAACATTCCGTGTCTTATTTCACAATGTCATTACTTCTTTATGTTTCCTTGCAGAATGAACAAGTCACAAGTATCCTTCGTGACGTCTTCATCGGTTTCGTCCCGGTAAGTCATAACTCTTAAAGTCATATTTGATATTTCTTTCAGAATTTTCAGTTGTTTCCTCTGTTTAGTCAAGTGCTTACATGTACTTAACTGTCAACTGTAAGGCTCAACACAACTTCCGGGAAAAATGCATCTATACCACTGTAATGATGAGAAGGATGATGGAAGCAATTTTGAACAAGGATGCAGTGGATGACAAGGTGAGCTTCAGGGTTCATTTTTGTGAAATATGCTCAAGTTTCAGATTCTTGCATAACTAAAATTGTACTTTACCTGATTAAAGAGTGTATAGTTACAATTCAGGCATGTCAATTTATTGAAAGATGGTTCTTTCTTTTCCATTCGGTGGGACTATCTTCAATATTTTAGTGGCTTGGGCCAATTTACTTACTGGTTTACACAATCATTATCTCATTATCTTTAGGCGTTCGTCATTGATAACTTCTAAGATTAGTTTCCATGGATTTTAATCAGAGGCATTTCAGTTAGCTTTCACACACCTTGAAAAAACTTCCCTGAAACAGATTTACTCTGATAGATACCCATGTTTCACCAATTTTTTGTTGTTTAATTAAATGCTTTTCATTTACTATGAGGATCAATATGAGGGTTTGTACTCTCCCTTTAAATACTGTTCATCAAATAATCATGATTGTGTATTTTTTGTAATATTTGTTATTTGTGAAATGTTGTTGCTTTGTACAATCCAGTTAATGGTTACCAGTTTGACAAGTGATGTAGTTTTAGTTTCCATTTTCCACTATACCCCAATGCCCCTAGATAACCAATGTGTCATATACTAGCAGACCCATCAATGAACTGCATTATATATGACTATATCAGTAAATTAGAGTGTTAACTTTGATGATTTTTTGTCATGCACAAAATCGATAAATGTCCTGCAATGGAAATTGCATGAGTTCCCTTTTTTATTAACAGTAACTTTTGTGCAAGTATTCTTTGTCTTTTATTATTAACAGTAACTTTTATTAACCTTCTCTTGGTCCAGTGCTTGTGCATGTTGTATTACCTCATACATGTTTCAATTAATGTACCCTTTTCAGAACAAATCTCTTCTGTGAATACAGTTTTTTAATTCTTTATTTTTGACATCTTAAGTTTGTGCCTTATTGAAGTTAATTATTGCAACTGTTAATGAGATACATTTGTGATTTAGGATTATTTGGGCAACAAACGGGTGGAATTATCTGGTCAATTAATTTCTCTACTTTTTGAGGTAACAAATCCGTTTAATGTGTATACACCGTAAGCTTTTATGTAGTCACAGTTGGTCTATGCGACTACTATCGTTTTTATTCATTTTGCAGGATTTAATTAAGACAACAAATAAGGAATTTGTGAAACACTTTGATAAATTCCTATTACCAGGGAAGACAAGTAAATCTCAAGAATTTGACATCCTTCAATCATCTGTAAGACTTCTATCTTCTCTGAACTCATAGTTAAATCTCAGGTGAAATAATTTCCTTTACACTTTTCTTTAATGAATCTTTGACCTTCGTTTCAGCACCGTGAGAGTAAAGTAATTTCTGATGGTCTCGAGAGGACACTTTCCACCGGAAACTTTAAGATTAGTCGCTTCAGGATGGATAGGAAGGGGATGACACAGGTTCTCCCGTAGTTCACTCAGTGTTTGAATTGTTTTAAACTTAAATTTATAGCGAATTAATGTTTAAATATTATGTATACTCAGGTTCTTTCACGATTGTCATACATTGGTACTGTTGGGATGATGACCAGAGTGTCACCCCAATTTGAAAAATCTATGAAAGTTAGTGGTCCGAGGGCTTTGCAGCCTAGCCAGGTATTATTGATCTAGTTCCTAAATTATTCACTGACAATATGTTCATCAGTGACTTCTGTTGATCTTTTTCTTCTTTTCAATTTTCTAGTGGGGCATGTTGTGCCCATGTGATACTCCAGAGGGTGAGGCTTGTGGATTGGTAAAAAATTTGGCTCTTATGACTCATGTTACAACTGATGATGATGACAAACCCTTGATATTTTTGGTTAGTAAGCTTACTCATTTATGTGATTGTGCTCCTTGATGAACTTTTTTGTCCCTTATCTCTTATTTGAAGTTTACTATACACATACATAAATGATAAATGAATTTTATGCCGGAAATATGTGCTTGAAGTAGTCCACTTCTGGTCTGATGAAAGCTTCTCTTTCAATTTACAACATTTTTTAAATTTGTAATCACTCCATTTATAGCTTATCATTAAAAAATTAATACATGCTTCATCTTTAAAGATAACAGTAAAAGGCCTAACGTTTTCCTAACTTTTTTCATTGTTGTTTAGTGCTATTCATTGGGTGTTGAGAAATTGGAACGTTCATCAGGAGAAGAACTACATACCCCAACTTCCTACTTGATCATGCTCAATGGTCTTATCGTTGGGAAACATAGTAACCATCAGGTATGAGCAATTTGCCTGCGTAGCAATTCGCATTGGATTGTTATTCCCTAAATTTTTATGTATAAGTTACCTTTTCTGTGTAGCAATTTGTCAATACAATGAGAGGGTTGCGCAGAAATGGTAAAATTGGGGAATTCGTTAGTGTGTTTGTCAATGAGAAACAGGTAAATCTCAAAAGTTAGTCTATATTTAATTATACTTCAAAAAACATAAATGTAAACTCACCATAAAATAATGGCCAATGACCACATTGCATTGCAATAATAGTCTCCATAAATTTCATTCATTAAGAGAGACAATGAATATATCAAATTTTTGTAGCACTTTGCATTCTTTTACAGCCTGATTCTGTCTTTTCTTCTTGCTCCGTGGAGTCTTGTCTTTAAAATCTTCTAATCAATACTGTTGAGTTGCATTGCTTATTAGTGATACGGGTATTTGGGCCATACCTAATATTAGAGTAAAAAGCACAAAGCTAATAATTAATATCACAATTTTGTTAACTTTGACCTGATGTCTTTGTGACAGCGATGTGTATATATTGCATCGGATGGCGGCCGAGTTTGTCGTCCACTTATTATAGTCGAAAATGGTCAATCTAAGGTCAAAGAAAGCCACATGAAAAAACTTTCGGTTAGTAGTGATATTTGTTTTCATTAAGAAGTAACACGATGCTTATTGATACACTTTTTTCAAGGATGGGATTCTTACATTTGACGACTTCTTGCGTGATGGTTTGATTGAATATCTCGACGTGAATGAGCAAAATAATGCACTGGTTTGTTCTTGTACTCTAACCTCTTTCAATTATAAATCTTTAAATTAATAATCACTGATAGTCTTCTTGCGTTTGTGATTTTAGATCGCTTTATATGAAGCTAACATTACAGAGGTGACGACTCATGTTGAAATAGAGCCTTTCACCATTTTAGGTGTTGTTGCGGGCCTTATACCATATCCGCATCATAACCAATCCCCGAGAAATACCTATCAGGTTTATTACAAATTTCAATTAGTTTCAGAATATTGTATGAAAATGGCATGCATTTTATTGAGTTGTTGTCTGTAGTGCGCTATGGGAAAGCAAGCAATGGGGAATATCGCATATAATCAGGTACTATCTAAAATTAGTCTGGCAATTAAGCCATCTTCTTTTACCATCTGATAGTGTTTTTTGTTGATGAGACTAATGTCTTTTATTTTGTAGCTGCGTCGAATGGATCATATTCTCCTTTTAGTTTATCCTCAGCGGCCATTATTGACAACAAGAACAATGCAGCTGGTCCGTGTACAACTTTGATTATTTCTTTTTGAAAGTGCCACATTTTAATCTCTTTTGTTATTAGGTAGGATATGACAAGCTTGGAGCTGGACAAAATGCCACTGTAGCTGTCATGAGTTATAGTGGGTACGACATAGAGGATGCTATAGTCATGAACAAATCCTCCCTTGATCGTGGGTTCGGTCGCTGCATTGTCATGAAAAAGTACCATTCTGATCTCAAGCTCGCATTGAATATTCTGCTCTTTCCCTCATAGGTCATGATTGAGTGTGATCCTTGTTTCTTCCATCTTTTCAGGAAAGCTGGTGTGTTCCAGAAGCATGGTGATGGTGGCCCAATGGACAAGACTACTTTATTTGAAAATGGAAAATCACATGTATATAACATCATATATTGTTTTGTTTGTCAGTTTTCCTATTTATGGAATTGAATAGTCTGTTGTAACTTGTAATTAAATGTTTGTTCTTTTGTATATTGTTTAGATACTAGATATTGATGGAATAGCATCGCCCGGCGTGAGAGTTAAATGCGGTGACATTATTTTTGAAAAAAGGGTTCCTAAAGACAGTTTCTTAAGAAATGGGATTCCAGCTGGCCTACCGGACAAGTTTGTTACATTATTTCATCAGTTTTGACATGTTTGATGAGACTACAATTTAGCTAACTTTTCTGTTATTCCAGCGCTTACCGTGTCAGTAAAATGGAATACAAGGACGGCCATGAAGGTGAGACATGCGTTGTCGATAAGGTGGCCCTTTATTCTAGCAGTGACGGTAGCAAAAATGTCAAGTTTGTCGTTCGCCATCACCGTAGACCAGAGGTGACTGTTTTTTGCATGTCATACTTGATCTTTGCATATTTTCACCTTGCTTCAATTTCTTGTATGCACTCAGCTTGGTGATAAGTTCAGTAGTAGACACGGTCAGAAGGGAGTTTGCGGTCTCATTGTTCAGCAGGAAGATTTTCCATTTTCTGAACGCGGGATTTGCCCTGACTTGATCATGAATCCACATGGGTTTCCAAGGTAATATCTGTATAACTTTCATATTTTATGAACAAGCTTCCAAAAATTAATTATGAATGTGGCACACATTACACACGGCGAATGGCTCCATGTTAAGAGTTTTCAATTGTAGATAGTTTCTGATACTGGTACATCACATAATCCAATAACACTCTAAAGCCTCACTTTTGTATAGCTATAATGACCCATAGTCCTTTTGATTATTTTCAATATAAAGTATGGTGATTTTTTGTCCACTAAAGTCTAAACGTTGTTGATTAAAATATGGAATTAAAGGTCCCAACTAAGTTGTGGAATTAAAATATGGAATAAATTATGGAATTAAAATATGGAATAAATTATGGTGAATTTTTTGTCCATTAAACATTGTTGATTTAGAATATGGAATGAAAGGTCCTGACTTAGTTAACGCGTGTGCTGCATTATAGAGCATTATGCTATTCTGGTGGTTGATTTACAATGTATTATTTTTGCTGAGCATTTCCCTTCAGTCGGATGACTATAGGTAAGATGATTGAGCTACTTGGGGGCAAAGCTGGGGTTTCATGTGGTAGATTCCACTATGGCAGTGCCTTTGGGGAGTTAAGTGGACATGCTGATAAAGTTGAAGTCATAAGGTACTATTTCAATTGCATAAATTTATTTGAACTTTTGTAATGTGCTCAACAAGTTATTATCCATCTACGTAGTGAAACCCTGGTGGAGCACGGTTTTAGCTACACCGGCAAAGACTTCATATATTCAGGTTTCTTTCTTTCTTCAATGAATGTATAAGGGATTTGTTATTTGTATTCTCGTGATATGTGTATTCTGTTTTTTCCTTTTCTGGAATGTTTTTTGTTTTTACTCAAACTGTATCTGGTTTTATGTTCCCATTACCCTGGTTTTAAGTTCCCCATTTTAGTTCAAAAAATACTTTAGGTTTGAAAAAGAACTAAACTTCATCATTATTTTAGTATGTTGCCAGTGACATTAACCTTTTGTTATTCCATGCGCCAGCCATCAACCTTTTTCTGTCAATATGTAGGGATTACTGGTTGTCCTTTGCAAGCCTACATATTCATGGGACCAATTTATTATCAGAAGTTGAAGCATATGGTGAGTGTTTATATGACTGTGATCATATTTTCAGAATGAAGTGGGTCGGCACTCTCTGTTTAACTGGTTTGTTTTTCTGTATAGGTTGTGGATAAAATGCATGCACGAGGCAATGGCCCGCGCACCATAATGACTAGACAACCAACTGAAGGAAGAGCTCGAAATGGAGGTGTCTAAGTCTCATTGTTTAACTTACTACTGATTGATCATAAATGGTGATTTTATTTTGGTGAATGTTATCGTTGTACAGGCCTCCGAGTTGGAGAAATGGAGCGTGATTGTTTAATTGCCTATGGAGCTAGTAATTTGATATACGAGCGGCTAATGCTTTCCAGTGATCCGTTTGAAGTAAAGGTAATATAAAATATGTGTAATTCACCAACCGTGGACGTGGACTCAGTTTCACGGCGCACCTGATAATATTCTGTAATTTTCAGGTTTGTAGAGTATGTGGCCTTCTTGGATATTATGACTATAAGCTAAAAACCGGTATATGTTCGACTTGTAAAAATGGCGACAACATATCCTCCTTGAAGCTGCCATATGCGTGCAAGCTCTTATTTCAGGTTGATTTTAGGGGTTCCTATTTGTCCCAACATGACTTAAATCGACAGCATTTGATGTAAAAAGTATGCTAGCGTCTTTTGCTTTGATTTAGTGAATGGCTGACATTCTTAACAATGTTGCAGGAGCTCCATTCCATGAATATAGTTCCTCGTCTAAGGCTGACCGAATCGTAACTTATTTCAACCGATCCCAGAGTCATCATCTGTCTGTGACCTGCACATGGGAATGAGTAGCCAAGTGATTGTTGTAACATAGCGATGACCTTATAAGCCAAGTGAGATGTCCCAATTGTTATTCTTTTATTTTTATAAAGAAATTATTTTTCCGCATCCACTACATCCAAAATGCAGCAACATGAAACTTAAACGGCTTATTAATTAAAACCTGAAACCTTTCAACTATATCTCAAATTGTCCAAATGCCTTGTATTTATTTTAACGTGAAAATGCATCTGGAGTTTACATATTTGACTTTTATCCTCTTTTTTTGGATACTGCAGCTTCTGAAATAGCAGCCGTCTCGAATGATCCTTGCTCTGCTTGGTCATGCTACCTTAGTTTCAGTTTTGATTGGGTAATTGATATCTGACTGTACAAAGACATACACATTCAACATTTTGGCTTTGACTTCAAACTTTTGGTTCGTGTCATTATTTTACACATTTACAAATATGTTTATGCTTTATAAACCATATAGTTCAGAATATGAACCACGTAAATAAACATTTTTAAGGATGGCTTGCCACAAACAAAAATGAGAGGCAGTCATAGGCACAACTAAGAAGAAGTGAAGCACAAGCACGTTGTTTGAATCGGAAATATGTGACGTGAGGCAAAGTGCAGGAGCATATTTGTTCTATAACATGTGTAAATGAAAACAAACTGACAGAACTAATGTCCCTCACCGGGGCTTGGACCGGACTTCTTAACCACGTCGACGACCCCAACCTCTCTATATCTTCTTCCTTTGTCATCCTGATCTTTTATCAACCCGCTCTTCGTTGAGGATCGTGTATTCGTACTCGTATGCCTCAAGGGCCTTGCTTCAGTGAAAAGGAGCATTGAGCTGAGCAACACTAGAGAAAGAAAAATCAAAAGCAGCGACTGCTTGTTTCCACTACTCATTACTCTATTTTGCACAAATATTTGTTTCCCTACTAGGTATGCTATATGCTTTTGTTGAGACTTGAGTGCTAATGGTAATATTAAAATGTGCTTGGTTTGTTTCTATTTATATAGGCAGGTAGGTAAGGTATACTCGAGCACGTAACATGACGAAAACTAAGATCCAGTGTCGCAATGCATCGTATAAATACGATGAAGTTTCAATAAATGTATTTTATTCTATTATGAAAATAGTATTGTTTTGTTATCATTGCAAACAGTTAAATGTTGATTGTGGCCTGTGGGAAGGTTACCAAGTTTGACAAGAAATGTGTGACTTTTAAGGTTTAAGTCCCCATGTGGTGAATCTGCATTGTATTGGAACTCTCACTTTCTGGTTCAAATGCAATGGGAACTGAGAGCTTTTTCATGATGAGTTTGTGGAATTTGAAAGTAATTGTATAAGTTTGGCAAATTGCGAAAGGGAGTTTGGTAGATATTAAAGTCCTTTTCAGCTCACATTATCTAAACATAAGTGATCAAAAGACTTAAAGTGAATCAGATGAAGGAAATGGTTGCCAAAAATCAGAGGACAATGACCTTAAAAGAATCCAAGAACAAGTGGCTAGTTCGAATACTGAGAACTGGGACTTTCATTGTGGCTGCTTTAACTAACTTAGCTCATCCTTTTTGGCATAACCAGCTCCTCAAAGTGAGTCAAGATTGTGACTTGTTAGTTACATCGTGTAACATATGGGTTGATTTCTTTGAATTTCAACAACTCTTTCGGTACTTCATGTTTATAGTGATTATTTCTGTTATATGATTTTGAAACTTTAATAGTAAAAGCTAAATACTAAGATCAGATGCTATTAAGGGTGACTTGGGACCAGGGACGGATCCAAGACTCAAAAAGTAGTAGGGCTAAAAAATATTTTTATGAAAATGGTTGGGCTAAATTAGTTATTTTATGAAAATGAGTAAATTTACCTAATAAATATGAGTAAATTTAGAGAATTTTTTTTTCTTAAAATTTACTTGGGCTTAGCCCAAGTAGCCTTCACCTGCATCCGTCCCTGCTTGGGACATTTGCGGAAGAGTTTTGCTACAAACACCGAGGCATACTTTCGAGTACCGAACATCGGATTTTCTTTTTATCCCTATTTTTGTTTCAAGAATAATTAATATATTAACGACGAATAATTTTTAACTACAAACGACGTCGTTTCGGAGATGGATGGTCAGGTCAGCAACGTGTATGCGTCCAGCAAAAACCCTAAATTCAAAATCCCAGTTTTAGGGCTCAAATTCGCCAGCGTCATTCAATGTCGACCGGTCGACCACCGCTTCCTCCGCCGTCATCGATACCGAAATCGATGGCACTAACAATCTCTTCTGTTCCAGCTTCAAACGCATTTAAAGACACGAAGGCGTTAACGACGGCGACTCCTGTCGAATCCTCTGCGCTAGTAGAGTATAAACCGCCTGTGCTTCAGCCGGAAGATGAGGATTTGGAGGTGAAGCTTCGGCGGATTATCGATAATGTTCCTGTTCGTGTTAGTAATACTTCTGGAAGTTCGGCGGGATCTGGCTCCGGTGATTTCCATCAGGTATTGGTTTATGCCTATTTTTTGTGCTTTATGATATGGTGCTGTGCTCCAAACTGCGTAGCTTTATGTGATCAAATGTATGAAAGAAATCGCACGGAGTTAAAAACAAGAACTGCAGAAATAGAGTTGTAGTCTGAACTGCAGTCGAGGCTTCAAGTGAGTTTTAAGATAATTAGCGCTATAATACGTAGTTGTAGATATGGACTGATTCTCAGAAACTCGACAGTGGGGGAGATTATTAATGCGAGCTATATTTTTATTGTGTGATTTAAGATAACTGTTTTACATAAGAGAGATTAAAAGTATTGGGGCCTTGAGAGCAATGTCTCATTAAGTTGTTGTGGGCGTTAATGAACAGTTTGACAACATGTGCGAGCTTTTGCTGTCAAAAACATTTGCATATTCGATTTGTAAAATTCATAGGGTCTTGGTTACTTTAAGCACATGAGAAAATAGACCTTGTAATATGAAGCTTTTTATTGGCGTTTCCACCAGTAATGCGCATTTTATTACTTTAAGAACTGACTGCTGGGTTTGTGAAAGTAATGTTTTTTTCCATCATGTACTCATGGATCTGCATCAAGTAACTATGTGTTTTTGTTTGTTCCTCCAAACTAGTCGACAAGGTGCTAGGTAGAAGTCCATTCTCTATACACAGTCATGAAATGCATACTGGATAATTCATAAAGATGTTGTAGAACGAATGCATTGTACTCTATAAACATAGTTCTCCGTGTGAACTGTGAAAAACTTACTATAGAGACGAGATAGTTTTTGTAGTATTTTGGTGATTGACATAGGAGGGAATTAGATGCAATTACTCAAAAGAATGTTACTTGGTGTGCTTTTGAATATTGATATACTTGTTGGAGTATTTTTTTATTTAGAATGGCCATGGATTGGGGGTCTCTTGTGACCATCTGAAGATTTTTAATTATGTTAATAAAGAATGGTTGACCGTTGATGACACTTCCATGTAGCTTTTTCTTTTGTTTGATGGTAAAAATAGTTTAGTTAGCTATATAATAAATCTGCATTCTCTTTGCAGTTCTAACTTCATTTTTCCTGGATTAGTACCGACAAATGAGACGTAAGGAGCAAGACCGATTAGCAAGGATGGATGCTGATTACCAAAGAAGAAAAGAGGAGGCAGAGTTCATCAAGAGAAGAGAACAAAGATTGAAAGAAGCAGAAGAACGAACTGCTAAGAAGCGGTTAAAACGTCAAAAGAAGAAAGAAAAAAAGAAGGAAAAGAGGATCAAATTAAGTACTACTGGAGAAGGAGAACAAGATAACATGAAAGAACGATCCTCATCAGAAGGTGACTCCGATAATGACTAAGTAGCAAATTGATGAGTGATGCCTCTCTCATTCTACCCATTTAATCATCACATCGGCTACCACCGGCCAGTCAGCTTCATATTTAATAAAACAGTCCCAATACTGGTCGTAGAGGCCGTGCTTCTTGTATGCATAACCCTGTACCTAAATTCTACGATAGAGCATTTTGTTGTATATGTAGGCATTTTGCCTTCTTATGCAAATCTTTTTGCGGATGTCACATGTACCCTGTTAGCAAAATCAGCCGTTTGATATAAAAATCAGCTATTTATTATTTATACATTTCATAGTATAGACTAAAAGTAGTTAATATAAAATAGTTGCGATGAAAATTGAAAAGCTCATTGCAACTTGTTTCCTTTTAGAAGCAGACCTCCAACATTCATCAACCTCGCTAAGATCGTCGATCGTTCCATTCCCAACTTCACTCCCTCTTCTCCATCCGATCCGATCTCTAATCTGCCATGGTCGATCCTCGCCGTATCTCCGTTCATCAATCCCTCGGCGGAGGCGCCGGTAATCTCTTATCTTCCAAATCCTTTCATCATTCCTCGATTGCGTTACATCATGCATAATCTAACTTCTGATTTCGCATTCCATTGTTTTTTCTAGGGTTGTATACTAATCTTTATTGAGTTTGGATTTGGTTTGATTTATTGCCTTTTATTTTAGTTGCTGATGTGTTGATGTGGAGAAGAAAGCCTGCTGCTGTGTTCTTGTTGTTCTCTACATCAGCCTTGTGGTTTTTATTCGAACGAGGCGGATATAATCTTTTAGCCTTCATTGCTAATGTGTTGTTGCTGCTGGTTACCATTTTATTCCTCTGGGCCAAGTCTGCTTCGCTTCTCAACAGGTATGCTTTTCTGTATGCTCTAGTTTTGCTAGCTTGTGATGAGTGACGGTTTTGTTTGTAACATAGCAATGCATTTTCTTTTTCATTTCATTTCTATAAGATATTTTGTGATGTTTCTGTCATTTCATTCGTGTAGCTCATCAGTTTGATGTAGCAGACCGTTGAGTAAGTTTTTTTTGTCAGGAAGAGTTCTTTCAATTACTTTTCTTTGTAGTAATAGATTGCTTTCGTTGTCCCATGGCGCTTGTTTTACTGTCTTAAAGTTATAATTTCTGAACTGTGAATAGTGATAAGCATAACAATACAGGCCTCTACCGCCAATTCCAAACCTCGAAATGTCCGAGGATGCTGTTTTCAAGTCTGTTGAGGAAATTCGAGTGTGGCTCAATCACGGGTTATCAGTTGCTTCTGATATTGCGATTGGAAGAAATGTGAAACGTTTCATCCAGGTAACTTGTTTTCTGGTACCTTTTCCTTATTTGTGGTTTTGTTGGTTTCAATATAGCCTGAAGTGTTGAAGTGGTGGTCAGGTTGCTGTCAGTTTGTGGCTCATATCTTATGTTGGTAGCCTGTTCAACTTCCTCACTCTAGTTTGCATTGGTTAGTGCATCTACACCCTGCTAATATCATTCTGCTTCCGTTGTAAATTTTTAGGTAGTAACTGATCCCCATTAGTCTGTGTTTTTAATAAATAATTTGTTCAAATTCTTATTCAGGAGTCCTCCTTAGTCTATCTGTTCCACTGGTGTACGACAAGTATCAGGACCACATAGATGACAAGTTAAGCATCGTGCATGGAGTCATACTGACCCAGTACAGAAATATTGACGAAAAGGTTCTTAGGAAAATTCAGTTTCCTGTTGGTAAGGGAAAGAAGACTCAATAGAAAGGTACCTATATCTTGATGTTTTTTGGTCTTATATTATGCTTCCTAGCACGATTAATATTTAAATTAAGCAGTCCATATGCAGATATGTTGTCTCTCAAACCAGAAGATTAGACTGTATTATCCTTTAGCCTGACCCTAATCAATCAGCATGCTACAGGCTTGATAGAATATTTGTATTACAACATGAATGTTCATTTATTTACTACGGACAGCTAACTATTCTTCTTTGAGTTTGACGTAGTTGGTGCACGTGTATACTTTCAGAGTTCATATCTAGAGCTTTAGGTCTACCTTTAGGCTTTGTTTCACATCATTTATAATAATACCTGTATGTTTCCTCAGGTATTCTTATAGAAGAAAAAATTTAAAGTTAGGCTTAGGTGGCTGATGATCATACTGGATATCTCTGGTGCGGCTTGCCTGGCTTCCTTTAGCTTGGAACTCTAACACTTGAAGTGCTTTGAAGTGCTTTGAAGGACTCCATATGAACTTCGTTTTGGAATTGGGCTGTGATTTAGTGTCCCTTGTGTTGCCATTGCCACTTTCTTCACTCTATCAGTGTTTCCGTGTGTTCAATTAATGGTAATTTATTGCAGTATTTCAATAGTGACCAGTGAACTACATTTGTTTATTAAATCTCAGTTATAATTGTTTGTTGGCCTATGGAATTTTCTCAAACATGTATTTGAATATGGAGAGGAAGAACTCTACCTACAATATTATCCTCTTATCTTTGCATTTGCACTGAGCCAAAAGTATATGTAATGCGTTGCTTGGTCATAGAGCAAGGCACATATTGAAATTCAAATGATACACCTCAGTGGACAGGTCATTCAATATATGGATTCAGAATTTTTACTAACGCTTTGTTAGCCCGTCCATCATCCTAATTGGTACAAAGTACGCGGCAAATGAAGTTTAGGTGATAATGCAATGAAAAGGAACATGCAAATCTTGTTAGAAGCTTCCTGGCGCATAGTATATATTTTCCTGATCATTGCAAAAGTTTTGCATAAAGAAATTCTAAATGTTACAGATTACAATCGCAAACTCTGAAGAACCGTTTAGAATGTGCACAACATTGCATACGATAAAATTGACGTGGAATATATACTATTTTTGAGATCTATACCAACCTGCCTCTCAGTGCTATATTGTGCAAATATTTGAGAGATGATTTCTGCATCTAAATGTCTAATAGATACAGTGTAGTTTTGCAGGGAGCTTCAGGTCAGATGCTGCTGTCGTTTACAAGGAATTTTCATTAGCTTTTTTAATTTGAAGTGCAGCTCGTACAACATTTCCCCTCGTAATAATCCCAACCTTCAACATAAATACAGAAGATTGATAGAAGATAAAATGAGACAATAGGCTCGCATATGTACAGAGTATGCTACTTACAAGCTTTCCATTGGCGTCAACTACAGGGAGTCGCCGATACTTTGTTTTCAGCAATAACCTAACATAGATTAGTTAGAAAATAGAGTCAAATGTTCAACTTTTATAATAACAGAAGACAGTCTTTAGTTACAGTTTCAATTGAAAGTGAGAAAGTGTCCAATTAATACCTGGCAGCATCTTCAAGGTTCGTGGTTTCACGAACAACAAGAGGATCACTAGTCATCACGTCACCCACTGTTCTTCCGTTATTTTTACTGAGGAGTTTCTGAATCTCATTGAAAGTCTGCAGTATTACATAGATTCCATACATAAATTAAATGTCAATTGGAATTCTTGGATACAACCATGAAATATAGATGGCGAAGGATTAGTAAAAACAATGACATTTCTTAATCACCTTCCAAGAGCTATCAACGTCAGGAAACAAGCTGTTGCTTTCCATCGGAGTTGCCCCTGATATGCAAAAATATGTAAATGAAAACCTTTAGGCTCAAAGAGAGAACAGAGAGCAACGATTTACAATTCTTTTAACAAGGAAAATCTGTTATGTGACTTGGCATCACACAGATTATGTATAAGCAAACAAGAAAACCGAATAAGTTAAGATATTAGAATTAAGATACCCCAAAACTAGATAAATTCAGTACATCTAAAAAGACAGGTCCTGATGGTTTATTCCAACACGATTCCCTGGGATAAGTAGTACAAAGAGAAGTTTTAAACACATCAAAAGAAAAAAATTACAAGTCATTGATGGCTCAAATGCATGTTAATATCAACAAGAACTATATCAAAAGTCAGATAAAAAATCAAAGAAGAAGCAATGTGTCTATTATCAGGAGCAAGAAAAGCTGCACATGATCAATATTACCATCACCTGAAATAGAGTCCAGTGCTAACAAATCATAGTCTGAAACCACACCAACCTGCACCACATTGCACTAACAGAATAAAGAGGCAATTCAAGTCGAGCCAACATGATCATAATGTTTCCACTTCCGTGATCATTTATCCTAGATAAAATCCTCCATCAGAGCAGACATCTTTCATTATCAAACCTGTTTCCATATAATGTCTGAAATATTTGCATAAGCAACTTACCAGTTTCCAATCATCATCAATTACAGGAAACCCAGTAATCCGCTTCTCAACAAGAGCCTCCAATGCTGCATGTACGATAAAATACGAGATCAGAGAAAAGCATATATTGATCATATAAGAAGCGAATACAAATAACCATCTCTACCATCTTCAACAGTTGTGGATGGTTTTACCACGTGCAGCTCCTCCTTTCTCGTCATAAAATCACCAACCGTGTAAACACCTGCTCGCTGCTGAACAATGCAACAAACTCTAACAAATGAAAAACACAAACCCCATTGAACTTCATCAGCTAACAATAGAAATTGAACCCAAAGCCTCTGCCACATCAATCAAATATCTACAAAAATGTACAATTCACATTCCATACAATCACACAATCCAATTTCCAACAGCAACTAAAAAATTCCAAGTTGACACCAATTTCAAGCCCTAGTCCGTTCAACCGAATCCAAACTTACATGAACTAAATTCTCCCCGTTCTCAGCAAAAGCCACCACCTCCGAACGCCGCCGTTGCCCAGAAACCGACGCCGCTGCAACAACGGGTGACCACAGTCGACCACAATTCAGAAAGGCAACAAAAACACTCAACCTTTGACGACCAAATCCATAATTAAAACCCTAACACCGACCGGCGCCGTCAAAACACTCGCCAACGACTCCATTCCAACTCCAAATTCCAGCAACTCAAAATACAAAGACAAACCCTAAGGCCAATAATCGAAGCTGCAGAACAGCTCCGAAATTCGAAATTGAGAGATATGGCTGGAAATCGAAGACCAAAAGTAAGATATTTTTCACACCGCAGTCCGTTCCGATACAGGTCGTATCTAACTTCTATTAACTGACACGTGTTCGTCTATGATTGGCTTTAAGTACTATCTGGAAGTTATCAGTAACTGCTGAGTGTTCCCTGTTCAATAATCCAACGGTAAATATAACAGTAGAAAAAGTGGGATTTTTAGGGGGCAACAAACTCAGGCCATCAGTGAAAGGACTGCCGAATAGCATGATAAATTGTAAGCAGATTCAACTTATCAGCTGACTAATTTATTGTTCAACAGTGGTTTGATGACGATTAGTCTTGCGTTTTTAGATGTTTATTTTGTGAGGTAGGTCTAAATAAAACATTAGTATTTTGATGGTTAAGAATATGGCACACAAGTAGTTGATGTTGGATACATCCAAAACTGAAAATTTCGCAACATTATGACTTGCAAGTAATATAAACCCAAGTTAGTACAAACCACCACCACCAACGCCGTGCACGTGTCATCAGCCGGACAGCCGGAGCCTCCACATCCAATGCAGAAATGCCATTGCTGAAGATGACACTCGTAGTCAACAACTACACACCCACTCACTCAACATCCTCCTGTGTATAAGAACACCCACTTCATCTCAACCTCGGAAGACAAGAAAAAGAAAACTGAGCTGTTCTGTTTTGTCAAACTCAATGGGGGATGAAACTCAACCTCTACGCATCTTCTTTTTCCCATTCCTAGGCCAAGGCCATCTAATCCCGATGATCGACATGGCCAGACTCTTTGCATCTCAAGGAGTCCAATGCTCCATAATTACCACTCCTGCAAACTCGACTCGCATCTCCAAATCAAATTCTCTAGGCCTTAACATCGTCGTCAGAACAATACCATTTTACGCCACGCAAGTTGGACTTCCAGAAGACTATGAGAATATGGACAAGCTGTCTATAACAGACCTTTCCTTCAAATTCTTCCAAGGCCTAAACTTGCTTCAAAAACCACTCGAAAACCTGCTCGTATCAGAAAAGCCCGATTGCCTCATATCGGATTTCTTCTTCCCTTGGTCAGCCGACTTATGCAACAATCTCAACATTCCAAGGATTTCATTCAGTGGAATGAGTTGTTTTGCTTTATGCGCGATGGATTGCTTGAAGCGCAAAAAACCGTATAAGTCAGTGACGTCTGATGCAGAGCTGTTCTGCATCCCCGATCTTCCGGATGAGATCAAGATTACAAGAAATGAGATTCCGATAGAGGTTTGGGAGGATCCGGAAAAAGAAATGGGGAAGATATTTGCAGATGCCGATGAGGCTGAAGTCAGGAGCTACGGCGTGGTTGTGAATAGCTTCCTTGAGCTCGAATCCGGATATGCGGATTACTATAGAAACGTGATTAACAAGAAAGCATGGTTTGTCGGGCCAGTTTCAGCTTGTAATAGAAATGTAGAGACCAAAGGTATGAGAGGAAAGGAATCGGCCATTGAGGATGATCAGTGCTTGAAATGGCTGGATGAGAAAGAGTCCGGCTCTGTCATGTACGTCTGCTTCGGTAGCTATTGCAGCTTCCCTGATGCACAGCTACGGGATATTGCATTAGGGCTGGAACTTTCAGGGAAGAATTTCATATGGGTGGTTCGTAGAAATCCCGATTCAATATCTCAAGATTACTTGCCAGAGGGGTTTGAGGAGCGAGTCAAGGACAGAGGATTATTGATCCGAGGTTGGGCTCCTCAGTTGCTTATACTGGACCATCCTTCTGTTGGAGGGTTCATGACACATTGCGGATGGAACTCGACTTTGGAAGGGATCACGGCGGGTCTTCCATTCGTAACTTGGCCGATATTTGCGGATCAATTTTTTAACGAAAAGCTTATAACTGATGTTTTGAAAATTGGGGTTGGAGTGGGAGTCAAGAAATGGTCGAAAACCGGAGAGGATCATATTGATAAGGAGAATGTGGAGAAGGCAGTGAGGATCATCATGGAGGGTGATGAGATGCATAAACGAGCTACTGAGCTTGGGAAAATGGCAAAAAAGGCCACAGAAAAAGGTGGATCTTCTCACATTGATCTCCACAATCTGCTTGAAGATTTAAAGTCGATGAGAAAAACGGCATAGTTGTCAGCCACCAGACTTGTTCATCGTACTGTTTCAAGTTATCACTACTGTTGTCACTCGTGCTATATAAATATCTTTAGTTACGATCTTAATTTGAATGTACTTTTTCTTTCTTGTGAAGTTCTTTTCTTCCTCTTTTGTCACAACATTTTACATTATTTCGATAACTAATTAAAAAGATCGAACAATTAACATAAACAATCATCGATTTTATATAATCATCGATAATAACATGAACTTGTTTATAATTGTATCAAGATGATATTTCTTGTAATGTTGTGAAGATGAAAATAGTAGCCGTTACATCAAATGTAGAAAATATGCAATTGAAATACAAACATTAGACTTATTTTTTAACGTGGGAAATTCGAAAAAAAGCGAAATAAGTTTGGTCACCAACAAAAGACCATCAACGACGTCGTTTGAAGCCAAATCAACCCAATGATCATATGACTCGACGACAAAGTGTGATCCCATCTCCAACAGGCAACATGCAAATCTCAATCCTCGGATCAGCCGCAAGTGCTTTGTTCAACTCCAGCACAAAATCCCTATAGTACCTTACATACTTCCTCATCGGAGCATCCGCCGGGGCCACCACCGATCCGTTCCATAGCGTGTTATCATATCCGATTACACCTCCGATTTTTACAAGGTCAATTAATCGCTTGTGGTAGTTTATGTAGTTGTCCTTGTCCGCATCTACAAATATAAAGTCATACGTTCCGTGGTTCTTCTCCTGCAATCAAAATCCAAAACATTGAGTTACTAAAACTCGTAGTGTTTAAGATTTTGATGAAATTTGCAATATCTGTTCAGCTTAACATACGTCTTCGATCATTAGGTCTAGGACCGGAAGAGCTGGGCCTTCTTTAAACTCAATTTTGTGAGCAACACCGGCTTTTTCAATAACCGGAAGACCCAGTTCGTAATTCTCTCGGTTGATGTCCATTGCAAGGATCTAGCAACACAAAAGTCAAACTTGGTCAATGGATTGTATAGGTACTAATGTATGGAATTTGGGTGTTGAGATGAGACCTTTCCGTCTTCCGGAAGGGCGAGGGCAGTAGCGAGGAGGGAGTAGCCAGTGTAGACACCGATCTCCATGGTGTTTTTGGCGTTGATGAGCTTGAGAAGCATGCTCAAAAACTGTCCTTCATCAGCTGATGTTGTCATCAGATTCCTATCAATGTTTTATTTTATTAATTATTGAATTTCAGATCAAAATTGAAGATGGGTTGATTTGGAAACAAACAAACCAACCATGGATGCTTTGCAGTGATCTCCCTCAGCTCCTTCATAGCTTCCGGCTCTCTTGGGTACACACTTGTTTCCAATATGTACTGCAAACTTTCAACCTTAAAAAACAGAACATAATTTGTAACAAAAATGGATTAAACAGAACTGAACATACTTGGTACAAAGCATCGCTCTGTAGGAGACTTTTGTGTCCAACTTCCTGATGTTTGTTTTCTGCCATTTTTTCAAGATCTTTGGGAGAAGTGGTGTAGGAGATCAGCTTTGTGATGTTGGCATTAATGCGATGTGTTTCGGTTATTTAAATATGAAATGGCGCAAGACTGGTAAGAGTTGTTGAGCCAAATCACTTATTGGGTTGGGGTTGGTGAACTCAGAAGATGGTATTGTGTAACTTTCAAATTAAACAAATTCATACATCATACTAACAATGTTCTCAAATTCTTGGAAATTGGCGAGGTGGGTCCAAGACAATATTGTTAAAAATGAAGTGGAATATGATATGATTGAGAACTGGTCGAATTAAGGTGGTTGGCGGGGAGTTGGTGATGACAATTTTGGACCGTAGGATGAGATCTAAACATACATGATCAGCAACTAAGCGTCATCGTACGTGTTCAACCTTACACTGAAGCAGTTGGTGGCCAACTTTGTATTCTCCCGTCTGGGCCTTATATCAATATGGGCCAAAAGGCTGTCGGGTTTGATATGTGGCCGGCCCATTTAACTATATGAACGGGCTGGACTGGTTAAACTCAGTATGGAATAAGTGTTTCTAAAACGAAGCTTCTCGGACTAAACTCGTAATTAATCAAGTGTTTAAACGAACCGCGTTGACATATTTGGTCAACTGACACTCGTCCAGCTCACTCAATCTTATCCGACAACAGCACACAATCAAACAATTACCCCACGTGACACCTTTTTTTAATGTAAAATTTACATCACCGCCATTAGTTTAAAAACATAACCGACATTATCAGATGATTTTATTATAAAAAATAATAAAAACCCTTTACTAAATTTTTTATTTCATATAAAAAATTATTTAAAAAAATCGAGATACAATATATATTTTTCCATAAAATATAAACACTGTAATCTTGCTGTTAATTAACCCCACGTGCTACGAAAGTACCGCTTAAGCGCGTGTGAACCGATTAATCCAGCTTGCATAAAATTCCGCCACGTGTCACTTACGCGCTTGTCTATAAATACAAGTGAGAAAACATATTCCAAATCACTGTCGGAAAACATCCAAAAACAGACACTAAATGCAAACATCACTTACTAACTCACCTGGAGCTCCAAGCTACATGTTAGATCCTGAGGTTCACATCCCTCAAGAGGGTTTGGAGGTTCGGATACCTCTTGTGAACTCAAAGGATCTTCATACCCATGTTTTGATGATGACAGCCTTCATTTAATATCTTGAATGAAGTGTTCAGGTGATATACCTAAGTTATGGACAGAAGGACTTTACATTCATGAAGGACTTGATCGGATCAAGTACCTGAGATGAACCATCAGGGACCTGACGGGACAGCAGATCACGTGAAGGACAGCTGTATAAGAAAGAGAAAGCTTGCTGCAGAAAGTACCAATCTAGCCGACCTTGGAACTCGAGAATATCTTGGAGAT
>QZGG01003469.1:0-23346 GCA_006409495.1 Sedum album | reverse complement strand
AACTAAACTGTCCTCTCTTCTCTCTGACTCGGCTCTCAATCCTCATCACCAAATATCACAAAATGCGCATCTAATGTACATTCTCATTAAGCAACAAAATTATTGCTTAGTAATTATACATTTAATTTTTCAAAGTTGATGATGCAATCTTAAATATTTTTTCCAAGTCAAGTGTTGTGATTTGTTTAAAATTATTATCATTTCCTCCGTATCAAATACAAAATGTTCAGTATTATAATCTAGGACGGAGGGAGTATTTTATTTTTCCAAGACGTACCAGAAATACTCCTATAAAACAATTAATTGAACTATTTTAATTTGAGAGTACTAGACATGCGAACAAATGAACAGTGGATCATCTCAACGAGGGGAAGTAACAGTTACTTCAAGTTGCGAGTAGCCAGAGGACCGGGTGGGACTTAAAACGTGTGTCGCAGATGGAGTGATGAGTCACGTAGTACCCCATTCTACCTCAAAATATATAGGCCTCCCTTTTAACTTTGGTAATCTCACTCATCTGTCTCTTGTGCGCGCCTACCCAAATTCAATTCCAATCTCATGTAGCTTCATTATTTAAGTAAACTTGATAAAGTTTAATAATGCTTCTAGTACTATTACAATGGTTAGAACTACATGGCCTGCCAGCATTTTGGAACGTTAACAAAAGATATCAGATTTGAAATATTTACTCGATTGCTATATTATCGGTTCGGCTAAGTATGCAAGAGGATATGAGAACAATCTGTATTCTCTGCTCCCCTTCATAAGACAACATTTACTTACGTAGTTACGTTAGTTGGCACAAAATTCATGTATATATATGTAAATAAACCCATATCATTGTATTTACTACAAATTCAATCGCTTATGTTAGATGATCGTTATTATTTTCTATAAAACATATTCTCAAACATTTATTCATTGTAGAACGGCATCTCTACAATATCCACATATGAAGATTTTTATCCACCATAGTAGACATATATTTGAAAAAGAAATAAGCCCTGAAAAAGAAAATCAAGGGGCGTCAAGTAGGAAGTGATCATGATTTTGAATTTACAAAACATGCCCTAAATTTAAAACACTATAAGAGGTTTATTATGCAAAACAAGAGTGAGTCCCTCTTCTGAAAAAAAGAGAAACAAGTTTGTGTCGGTTCTCATTTTCTCACAACACATTTGTCAATTGTCATCACAAAGCTCAAGAATGAATCAAACAAACAAATATGGAGGATATATGCCTTGAGGATAGGGCCACTTCTCATAATATATTGAAAACATTAATTTTTCATAAAAATGAACAATAATGAACATATGGCATAAATCATTGTTTATACTTACTCCAAAAGAGAGTATAGCTAGAATTACTGAAAGGATTCATAAAGTTTCTATCTAATTATCCTAAATAAAAAATACTAAAGATATACTCCCTCCGTCCCATTATGAGTGTCATATTTTCTTGTTGGATGTCCCAAATGATCTTCTCATTTCCTAAAATAGAAATTTTTTTACCTCTACATTTACACCCTCTTTCATACTTTTTATCCCACTCATTCTCTTTCTTACTTTTTAACTCACATTTTTCAATTTTTTAAACACCGTGAAAGTTCTCAAATGGGACACTCAAAATGAGACGGAGAGAGTATTACGAAAGATGTATTACATAGGTTCATCACAAAGAAATGTGTTTAGTTTTCTTGATATAACCAATCAACGAGGCGAAACAATGATTTGATGAACCATTGATTATTCACATCAATACCCACATAACGATCTAAATATCTTATCAAATGTTGATCCTTGACGTGCTGATTAACTTGACAAACTCATAAAAGACCATCTGCAACAAAAATATATGTTATTTATGAGTGAATATTAGGTGATGTATGTGGAATAAAAATACCGTTATGTGAAAAATTATATATTTTATATCTGTCATTTAAATGAATCAAAGTTTCCAACTTCAGAGAAAATAAAAGGATATTAGTACTGTAAGATATTTGAGTAGAGTATATCAGTGATCCGATGACATATACGGGGCCACATTTCCATTCCATCGTTCTCAATGCTTGCTCTTACTGGTAGTTGTCATTGGTTTACATTAGTGTGTGATCCCTAATAATGTGTCGCATTGCACCCTCGTTTAATTCCAATACTGTCACACAAAAAGAACTTGTTGGAATTATACGTAGGATTTTTTGTCAAAAAATTATTTCCACGCAGTTTTAACGAGATCACCCCGGTAACAATATGTATTCTATCAACTTCAAGTCGGTAGTTTAAACACATTTCCATGACCGAAGTCTGATAAATATCGATGAATTTTTCAATGATAGAATGTCAATGAAAAATATCCAAAACTATAACCTAATTTGAGAACAAGAAAACACACTACTAATAATAAAACTCAGACAACTTTTTAGTTAAGTTAGAAATAATATTATATTGCTTTGCAGTGTCAAAAGAACTAATTCTGTGATCAGAAAATCTAAATATACTTTTTCTAAAATATATTGAGCATAATGGGTTAAAATTTTGTATATTACTAATAAATGGTAAAGATAAACAATATAAGAATTGTTCAATTGAAAAAAATACAATGTAAATAATAATCGATATATTTACAAATTATGCCTGTGTGTTTTATGGCTAATATCCATCGTAAAATTAATTGGTGGTATCCTTTTAAGTTGCATGGTAATTAGTCAAGATATTTAATTGACTTCAACTTCCATAAATGTGATAATAAGAGATTTCTCATCATTTAAGCTATTCAAACATGAGAGATAGGATCAAGAGAGACAGGACATTTGTGAGATATATCCTAATATTGATTTTAACTGTAAATTTATATTAATTTGACAAATGAGATTTTAGTTAAATTTGATTTTTGGGTCTGCGATAAAGCCCGTACAATTGCATTTGACGGTATTTTATATTTAAATATCACCCACCTATTAATATTAATCACCGATCTATATCACATTTCACGATATTACAAATTGTTAGTCGTGCTCATAAAACCTTTGCAATTCGACATCATATTCTCATTAATGATGACAAACTTAAGGCATTCGTAAATTTATAATGTCTTGTTTCTTTTTTGAGCGTACTAAAATTATCTTATCATTTATAAATCTTAGCATTGAGAAAGATTCAAGAATGACACTTTGTTTTTTGAAGGACGGCGAGATGCAATCTCGATCATTCATTATTAATAATCTAATGGATGAGATTTAAAGAAAAAGAAATCACCAAATATAATCGTCCGTGTATTTTGCAAACTCAACCACCCTATTTAATCTATAAATAAATTTAATCTCAACCGTTGATTAATCAAAATCAACGAATGAGACTACATCCTTTAGTCTCACATGAAATTGATATCCCTCTAGATCCTAACTCTCTTAGCATAAGTAGACATTTCTTCTTTAGTTTTCCATCACACATTTTTGTTCTCTCCCTTTTTCAATATTTATAACTGATGAAATCATTTTTTCTCTTTTCTTACCACACAACTATATATTTTATTCATTTTTTTCAGTCCTTAAAAACCTTGCATTGAACTAAATGAGATATAAATTATGAGATGAAGGGAGTATCAAATAGTAGGTAGGAAGATGTAGTGTACTAATGGAGGTTATGTAATTTCCCTATTATAGAGATTAGGTAAAAAAGTAGCATTTATAATGACTACAACATCACTGAGTAAGACATTTGTAGAGGTCACACTGGTACGTAGTGTGACCTCTTGCTTTGTACTATGACTATCATTTTTCTTTTGGAGCAAAACCTTTGTCAAATGTCATTAAATATAGCGTGTATGTGAGGCAACAGAACAGTACCATCGTACCAACACGATGGCATATAAAGTTCAGACTATGTTTCGTGGCTAAACCCTTAACATTTGTTGAGTCTTGGATTATTGGAGTAGGGACTTCAGCATGTTTCTTGGACCTCTTGCCCAAGTTAAAGCTTGATGGGATTGTCGGTATGTTTTTATTGTCTTTTTGGACGTTGTTCAGGAGTTTATTTAGCGCCGGAAAATTAGGTACTATCGATAATTTTAGGAGAAAAAATAAAATGGGTCAAAAACTAAGATAAATGACTAAGAGCACTCCCCACCATGATATTTTTTATCATGAGATTCTACCATGAGCGATGGTACAAAATATCATGCATCATCACTATGGTTTTTTAGATCATCGCATGGGTTTTTCATGAAAAAAACCATTCCATGGTAGAATTTGAGAATGTACCATGAGAATTGATTCAATCAGAACGTGCCACATATACTGTGTCAGAACTTTTTTCTGTTCATATTAGATATTATAATGATTATATCTTAAAAATATCAAATTTTGATTTTAAAAAAATATACCATTTAACTTAACTCTATTAAGTCTACAAATGGACACTCAGTTTGATATATTTTGATATGTTTTTGAATAATTTTATTTATTAATTGATGAGTTTAAGAAGAAAATGATGGTTTTTTCTTGTGAATCATGGCGGGATGTCTCTGATCTTTTCTACCATGAATCATGATTTGATGAGAGATAAAGTTGAAGAGAGATATAAATGATAGATTTCTTTTAACATGGTGAAGGATGCTCTAAGGAAAGAATACTTGATGGAAGATTGTATATTTTAAAATGTTTTTGAAACCAAGATACATTGATTAAACTATATTTAGAAATTTAAAGATTAAAATTGACCACATAGAAATTATATTTGTCGACATTTTTTTAGCTAGTACTGGTTTTAGTATAAATAAGTATATTATATTTGTATTTTAAAATGAAAGAAATACACAAAAGTGTAGTTTCTCACATTCCTCTTGTATTTTGTTTTAGGGTTTTTTGCCGAAAATCACCCTCTCAATAGCTTAATTTTGACAAAATCACCCCTTCAAATTTGTTTTTGTGATTACCACCCACAAATTTCTGTATCGTCAGACTGTGACACCTCTTCGCCGACTCCGACGTATTTTGTCGGAAAACTGGCCGTTGACCTAGTTGACTATGCTTTAAATTGATTTTTTCATTAATATACTTATCTAATAATATCATTAACCTTAATATGATTTTATTCTTGTTCAATTTTGCTTGAATTATCCAAAAACTCATAACACAAACTTTAATCTATCACTACAAACTCAACAAATCAAAGTATTTGTCAACATTAATCTTTAACTGCTTTTATTTTTGGATTATGATGTTATTTAATTAGTTTTTAGTATTGACAGTTAGATTTTAAGCATAGTTAATGACTAGTTTTCCGGCAAAAGACGTCGGAACCGGCCATGGGGTGGTCATCTCAAATTTTTTTTGAAGGGATGGTTCGTTAAAATTTAGGTATTGAGAGTGTGGTTTTCAAACAAAAAAACCCTTTGTTTTATATAAAGAGAGTACAGAGACGGACCTTCAAAATTCTTAATTAAAAGACATTCGTCCATTCCTGAGCCTCTTCGATAACACAAACTTAGCAAAATATACAACCAGCAAGAGCATTGTAATTGCTTGCCTTGTTATCAACTTCGGAACCCAGGGCTTGTATCTTCCACACGATAAATGGACATCACCAAAAGACATTTTGGGGGTAAAATTTTACACATCCGACCATCCACAATATCATATAACGAGTAATTAGTTTTAAAAATTGTCCTTGGATAACCCAAAGATAATGCTATAAGCGCAACATTTCGTATAAATATAAAATGAGAAACAAATGATTTCTTTTATTGATTTTTTTCGTGCATAATTTTTTTATTAATCATCTGATCCTATTACGTAACATACTATAACGCGTGTGTTGTTCACTTGAGTTGTATGTGTGGAGTGAGCTGCACTTTGCGTGTCTTACACGTAGCCAACTTTGTCTTCTTGAGAGGGTTGCGATGACTTAGTCTTTCATGAATGTTATTTATTCCTTCAGCATGCGACACGATTTCAGTGTGCTTGTTGACTGCTTGGAGGGTTGGTCGTTGTGAAGAGTTTCTTTACATTTTTTTAGCACGCACGTTGTTCACTTGAGTAACATGCCTAAACTTGTATGTTGCGTAAGCGAAGATTGCGATGACTTGTTTCCCACTTCAGCTTTGAATTCGTCGTGAAATAGCTCTAGCAAGCGGTACAATTTGCGTACTTGTTGATTGCGTCAAACTTTAATTTCTTCAAAGAGACTTTCTTTTATGTTTTTATGGATTTGCGCGTAGGCACTTTGTTTGTAGCATTAGTGAGGGCCGAATTGATGCTCACTTAAAGGCTTGATTTCCTTAAGTAGTTGTAGCCTCCGTTACAGTGTGTACTAGTTGACTACGACTAGGTAGGATTTCAATGGGAAGTACACATTTTGAATTTTTCCGTCTCCCTTTTGCAAAAGCCCCACTGCTTTAGCACCCACCAGGAATCGAACTCATGAAGTGTGACTTATAATACAACTTCCACTGCCACTAGGCTAGCCCTTTGTGGACTTCTGTCTCTTTTTTTTTTCTTCTGTCTCTCTTTAAATGAACAAGGAACATTCTATTTATAGGAAAAACCTTTCTTTAGACGGGCTTGATTTGTGGGCTTGTGTGGTGAGCTTGAATTGTAGCTCAAATTTTTTTAAAAGCCCAATGATTCATTTTATTGTTGGACCATCCATAAACAGTTAAATTTAAATTAATTTTTTTATTAATTCAAAGTAATTATTTTTAATTTTATTTTGGCATAAAATTTTATTGTGTACAAATTGCAACATACACATATTTGTGTCTTTAAACTAGAATTTAAGAATTAGTCTTAAGATATACTTAATACCACCACTGCTCAACTCTACTTTATTTGGTGTATAAATTTTAGATTTAATTTTGTGTTATTTGTGAGATTGAAACTTTATCACATATGATATATAAAGCTTGATTTAACTGTATATCATTTATGTGAATGTGATTGGGGTATTTAATTTTTTCAAAATATACAAAATCATATTCATTGCAGCATAATCTATTATTCATCATCTAAATTATACATGACTCTAAAGTAAATAATTTACATTAATAATTTTACAAGAATCAGATGAAAAGTAATTGATTGATATAAAAATATAAACTAATCATAATCCTCAAGCACTTAATTGAACGATCAACATTTGGGTTGAAAATCCATTTAACAAAACCTAAAACATAAGAAAAAAGTTTAAGGATGACCAATAAAATTATGTGAAACGGTAGGACATCATCTCAACCGTTGATTTCTTTTAATCCAACGGTTAACATTGATAACCGTTACTCACCAACCGCCCCATGTTTTTTCTAATTCTTTATAAGTTAAATTAAAAATCAATTTAATTTCAACCGCTAGATTAATCTAAACCAACGATTGAGATTAAGTCTTTGCCTCCAAAAATTTAATGTCGTCATAAAACTCAACCTAAGAACATAACATTGAAAATAATATTAAAAAAGTTAACTTAGGAACAAGTTGTATTGAAGAATCGGTTATAGGCTAATCAACCTCAATTTGCAGCGTTTAAAATTTGCAAAACCGCTCAGATTTTGAAAATCTGAAACGTAAACAACCTGCTAAAAAATCTGAGACGACATACATAGAGTTAGTTCTCGTCTGAAAATATTCAAATTCAACAACTAACAATCGCTCCGCCACTCAGTATGTCATAACCTATGTCACTACCGCTAATAATAAACTACATCAATCAATTTGTAAGGAATGTACGTACCCTGGAGCAGATTTTCTCTTAAAACTCATTTATGATTCATTTCTTATCAATATATTGTTATTGAAGCATACCCTTAAATTTCAATCCACCAGTTGAAGTAGAACTTGGCTTCAAATTAACAAATCCTCCTTTAGCCTTAGAAGAACTCCCGGTGTTTGAGTCTAGAGAAGCAGAGAAAATCGAAGCTGTTGCAGCAGCTGCCGCCATGAGTGTACTTTAAGTACAAAAGAAAACAATCTTCACGGAGGTGAATAAAAACGTCTAAGCTTCAATCGTTGGATCTGAAACTAAAAAAGACAAACAAAAAAAAAACTTTCAAACAACGAAATCATAAGCCACTATCTCTGAAACATCAGCAACCAACAGAAACGTCCCTAAATCAAACAATAACTTCCAAAACAAAAACTTTATTATTTCAAAGCCAACATCATAAATTCACAAATGAGGCTGGGGATAATATCAAACACTTAAAAATGAATAAAACTAATAAAAGCTAAAATCAATCATAATAATTGGCCTAACAAAGGAAATCAGATCAAAATACATAACCAGAAGAAGAATGTGAAAATGAAGAAAATGATAACAGCTAAATGCAAGAGAGTTTGATACACAACAACAAGTCATCTGCTGAAAAGTGAACCAGATTGAATCAATCAACAAAACCCTTGAAGGCAAGGGGCTATTACAATACAAGATGGGGATGGGTTTTGAGGCCGTACCTTTGATGGATAGATGGATGAAGTGAAAAGGGGATTAGGGTTGAGAAAAGATTGAAACTTTATTGTTTTCGGGTGAGAAGAGAAAAAAGGGTAAATGTAATACCAAATGGAAATGGAATTGGGTGGTGATGGGTAATTAGTGTGTACGACGATGGCAGCACAGAGATACAGACAGTTATTTCTTTATTAAGTACTTTTTATTTTTTTACTTATTTTTATTGCTACAATTTAGAAGTTGGAGTAGTTAAATTTATTAAAATGCCCCCACTCAATCATATCCTTTTTTTTGAAACGTATAATGTTCAGGAATGTTTTAGTAATTTAAGAAATAAAACATCAAAATATCCTATACTTGTCACTCTTCTGTATCCTTTTCAATACGGGACGCATTCAATCGAGGCTGGCTGGGTCATGGACCCTGCCAACCGGGGCGAATCTGCAGATGTAAAGGGTTTTTGATTTCATATAAAGTTAATTTAATTTTTGTTACCTTAGGGTTATTAGTATTCTTACCTAGTCCGGTGGGCTGTCTAATATGAAAATTCCCAACTCTATTTTTTTTATCTTTTGTTTTTCCTTCTCTGGTTTTATATTTTAAAAAATAACATTCAGTTACTTTTATTTTTTTAAAAATTATATTAATTTATATAATTTTATTGATATTAATATCCATGTAAGGACGGACTCAAATTTCATAAGTAGGTGAAACATAAGAACAACTATAAACCTCTAATTTCAAAAGACCGGCACTATGTTTTCCTCACGGTTTTAGAAAACTTACGTGAATGACAAACCACAACTTAATACAAATACTAGCATAAAGATTAGGAGGACGGATCAACTATATGCCTATCCTTAAATTACATTTGTTAAGTCACATCTCAAGCATTCATCTCATTCAGTAGTTCAATAATTGAATGACACGTGTCTACTTTTTGATTAGTAGATAACACTAAATGCAAGTAAGTTAGTGGTTGTCACGTGACATCAAATTAATAAAGTTGTAGATACATGAAATCGAACTCTTCACGAGAAACTCCGCAACTCAACTTCTGACGAAAAAGAAGCAAACATGCGTCATGGACCAAAGACAAAGTGCAGCACCTAAAATGCTCGGGGAAAAGCGGACTGTTCGTACTGCAGAGGACGACGAGGGTCTGCGGTCCAAAAAAAGCTCTGCCTTTGACGTGTTGCTGCAAACTGCTCGAGCTGCAGAGCACTACAACTGCGCCACCCTCGTAGGGCGAAAACGCTGAAAAGCTATCCCAAAAGCACTCATCTTCAAATAAACTTGCAAACATACTCTGATCTGTCCACAACCTCATCCTGCAATAAGCAACTACCCGCAACCACACACCCGTCTCCTCCCAACAACCGAACCACCATGGCCGGCAGACTAAGAACAGAACCCCAAAAACTAGTTTGAAAAACTAGAGGAAAACTTTAGGAATAGACTTAAAGAGGAAAGACTAACATGAAAATGAAAACCTAACATAAGCTTTATTGTGAGGTAAGAAAACTAGGAAATAAAGGGAGATCAAGGGCGGAGGAAGACCAACCACCACCTCGAAAGGAGGCGGCGGCTTCCCCACCCACACAAAACCCTAACTTTAGACTTTTGGGGTAAGAGAGAAGGAGAAGCTTTTTGTGCTAAAGAGTGAGATGCTCTTATGAGTTATTATAATATGTGAAAAAGAACTATAAGAAAAACTAAAAGCACTCCCTGTTGATGCTTTAGATACATGATCAGAGTGCAGCTCCTGTGCGACTCATGTATTTTTTTGAACCAATTGTACATTGCCACGTAAGTGCATATATGCAAAGGAAGACAAAAAGTGCACAAAACGACTAGTGCATTTATGCACTGAACGATAAAAATTATAATGTGCAGTTTTTGAATCATTGGATCGAAATGATCCAACGGTAGATAAATGAGTTTCAAAGGTCATAAATATAAGAGTAGGTCTCCTGGTTCCAACTCTACTTGATCATGTGAGAGGAGAACCTCACCTGATAGCTCATAGGTGGAATAATTCTGAATTAATTCATACGGAGTATTTCATTCTGTTTATGTACACAATGATGGCCCTATAATTTCCATTCCGAAGATGTGCAGAGTAAGCAGACAGCCCATATGACATCAGCCCATGATTATATTAGATGTACAGATTATGATTTTTAAGAGACATAAATGGACCAGAAAAAATACAACACTAAATATAATTGTGATATTATATTCTGAAACTAGATACCGAGTGAATGACCGCTGAACCGCTAAGTCCGCTACTCCTTAAGCATGATGACTAACTGCTCACACAAAAGCCTAGAGATTTTTATATGGAGATAATGGACAGTCAGGCCCAATTTTTAATATTTTAGGGCCCAATAGTTTATTCAGTTATGAATTCAAGAAAGGGTTTTTTTGTCGAAAACCATCCGCTCAATAAGCCAATTTGAAAGAAATAACCCCTCCAACTTTTTTTAAAATAACCACCCTTCAATTCAAGTTTCATTTAGTTGAACCACCCCTTCACTGTTCCGTTACTATTTCCGTTAGATTTAACCGTTGACTATGTTGACTATCCCTTAATCCATGATTATACATAAATTACTCTAAATAACCCTAATTAAATACATAATCAGAATTAACTAAATAACCCTGATTAATTCCTTAACTAAATTTAACCTCATTACTTTGTGATATATTTATCTATATAATTATGATTTGGGATAAATTTAGTTTAGGGGTATTAAGGATTCATATATATTTAGGATTTATTTGAATAATTAATTATAATTATTAAATATAATTATATTTTGGGTTACTTTATTTTAGGAGTAATTTTTGTTTAATGATTAATTTAATTTAAAAATTAATTGAATAATTATTTAGTATTATCTTATTATATAATTTTGATTTGGGTTGGTTTAGTTTATGTTTATTTTAATTCAAAAGTTAATGAATTTTACATATTAATTATGATGTTTAAGTTTAATTATGTAAATATAATTTGAGTGTATACTATTTTAGGGGTTAGTTTAGTGTAGTGGTTAATTTAGTATAAGAATTATTTTAGTTTAAAGATTAATTTAATTTTAAGGTTCAATTGAATAATTAACTTCGATTATTTAATATATAATTTGAGTTAGTTTTGTTTAGAAATTTATTTATTTATGAGTTAATTTATATTAAAGAGTTAATTAAGGTTATATAACCATATAATTAGGAATTAATGAGTGGTCAACATAGTCAACAGTTAAATTTAACAGAAATAGTAACGGAATAGTGATGGGGTGACTGAACTAAATGAAATTTGAATTGACGGGTGGTTATTTTTAAAAAAAATTAGAGGGGTGGTTTCACTCAAATTGGTCTATTGGACGGGTGGTTTTCGACAAAAAACCTTTCAAGAAATATAGAAAGGTTTCAAACTATCCTTATTTTCAAATTACTTTCCAAACTATTAACAATACAGTTAGGAGGTGAATTAGAAGAATGGTGAATTTTTGTAACAAAAATTATATTTATATAATTGTGATTTACTTTTTATACGAAATTAAATCGATTTCAATGTTTATACCACTAAAAGCTTACTAAATTAAATTGCTTATACTTATTTAATATCATAGGGTTGGGAAGGTTTGCCAGACGGTTAAACTCGATTTTAAATATTAATTTTTGGTATTCGAACGGTTGATATTAATTAATTTTTTTAAGTAAAGTAGGAATCAAATTTGTACAAAATACAGGATGATTGAAAATATTATCTCTAAATCTCATCGTTAAACTGAAGCAAATGAACAAATGAAATGCTCTCATTATCTTATATTAAGTGTTTCACATGATATTGATATCATATACACCAATTTATTATGTCGTTTTGTAAAGAGAATAATAGTTTAATGATTAATATTTTTAAAAGATTGATTATTTTTCAAAACTCTCACCTAATTGTCACTTTTAAAAATTCAGATCTTAATTTATAAACTATAATTTGGAATTTGGAGCTCTTATACTTTTCACATTATTTGACCAGACCAAAAAATTTACAACATTTTAGCAACCGTGAATACTCATTTGATAGTTTTTTGCGTAAAGAAAAATAATACATGCTGATCATTTGCTTAAAGGTTGTAATTCAACACACTGCTTGGAATTTTAAGTAAATGAAGTTGCCCAAAATTTACAAGCTGAAAGAGACAAGGCCTAACATAAAGATCTTCAAGTGTTTTTTGTCCGAAAGCCGAGCTCAAGCTCACATGGATATTGTTAACGTTCACCGGAATAGGCCAACAGGGAAGAACTAATTGAGAATTCAATGACAGACCCTAAGCAATACCCACGTATATATCATCAAGCATGAGTCGGTCTACTTCTGGTTCTGACCTTTCTTCCACAAAACACCTATTTTCTTCAACATGTTCCCGTTTTTCTTCTTCACAGACTCGTCGTTCAGATCATCTGAGAAGGGAGAACTGATCCGTCCACCAAGAGTGTGATAGCCGCTGTCTAGAGAACCAGTTCGGTCTATATACTTCCCATTGTTTCCTGAAGTAAGCATTGCCGCTGCTGCCTCAGCTGCTTTCCTCCACTGATCAGATTGGACTTTGAGTTTTCTGAGTTCAGATTCTAATTCTGCATTTACGGCTTGTGCTGCATCCAACTGCTCAATCACACGCTCCATTCTTTTGCTATTTTTATCGGATTCATTGGTTAAATATTCAAACTTGCTTATGGCCTTTTGCTCGTCAGCTCTTGCCTGAGCCAGATTGTCTGCGGCAGATCCATCAATCACTTCCCTCTTCTGCATCTCCCGCTTTTGCACCTCTTGCTTTAGACTCTCATTTTCCTTCTCAAAATTTTGCAGTAAAATGTCTTTCTTTGTCAATGTCTCCTGCAGTGCTGTGAAGCTTATTTCTAGCTGCCTTCTCTGATCTTTTTCGGCATCATTTAGAAACCCCATTTCTGCCAGTTTTGCCTGGAGTTCTTCAATGTCTGAAGTTGCCTTCTGCAGCTCGGCCTCTTTTGTCCTTAAGTCTGACCTTGTGTTCTCTACTTCTTCATAATTACTTCGTACATCCAAAGTGCTTTGAAGTCTCACTTCCTGGTACTTCATCTCGGCAGCTTCTAATGCAGCTCTCAGTTTACAGTCTTCATATTTGAGATTCATAATCTCGGATTTAAGTTGCTCGATTTCCTCTTTTTTTCCATTTTCTAGACAATGTTGGGTATCATCCACTGAACGCTCATTCTTCCCGGTGTCACTATCACCATAGGTAACTAAGTTTGCTTGAAGCTTGCTCACGAGTATCTCCAAAGCATTCACTTTTGCCTTTGATTCCTCCAACTCTAAAGCAATCGTGTTGTTATCGTTCAAAGCAATGGAACCACCAAGTTTGAGAGTTTCATTTTCTTCAATAGCAATTTCTAGTTGACTCTGAGTATTTTTCAGATTTTCGAGCATCTGTACTTCAGACTTTTTGCTATCCCTGAGTTTAGCTTCCAGTTTCTCAACCATTGCAACTGCTTTCTCGTGCTCGGACTGGAGAATGTAGAATTCATCATGAGCAGAACCTGCAGGATTGACCTGCTCAGCACCCAACTTGGGCTTATGGATTTCATCAAGTGCAGAAAGCGTTTCAACTGAATCCACTGAGTGCTGCTTTTGTGCCGCTTCAAGTTCAGATTCCAACATTGTATCACGGTATTGAGACATGTCAGTCAACTGCTTTTCTGTGTCTCTCAGCTTTGTTGTCATGGCTAAAAGCTGTTTTTTAGCATCTTCAGCTTCTAGTTCGGCTTGCTCCTTCAACAACTCAGATGATACCATTTGTCTCTTGCCAGCTTCAGATCCTCTTGGAGCTTAACAATCTCAGACTCCAAGTCAGATGCTTTGGATTGATGCTTCTGCTCACAACCAAAAAATGAGAAGCCCTTTACTATGACAGATAAAGTTTCAAATTAAACCTACAAACGTTTTCCCCGTAATTTAAAGATTGCGAATATTAGAAAGTAAATGTGGTCCCAATAGCTAAAAAGTGATATTGAAAATGGCATATCGAAATATAAATACATGAATGCAAAGTGTGAACTGTAAACAAAAAAGTCTAGCACCACACAACTAGTTTCAAACTTCAACAGCTTAGGACAGTGAGAACATACTGAGATCCATGAACATGGTGTCTAGATCAAGAGGGTTAGACATAGTGCAACCCGGAAGTCTATATGAATTTAATATCGCAAGAGCTGAGAAATGCCTTTAGTGTGTTCAAAAATTACAATGCTGTTGCTGATTGCAATAGCAAAATAAGCATAAGAAGATTAACAAACCATGAACTAACCTCTGATATGGGACTTTGAGGTGTCCTCCTTTCAATGACTTTAGGAATCCGATCTTTGTTTGCCCTATTAGCCTTGTTTGGGGATGATGCCACTTGTTCAGAACCTGAACCAGTTGTCTTGATCTGCCGAGCAGTTCTTGGAGTTTTCGGGGACGTCTTCGAGGGAACCTCTATATTGCTAGCTCTGCGACCAACATATACTTAATCATAATACAAACATGAAAACCACAATGATCGATGACATAAATAAGCTAAAATACCATATCTGCATCTCGATTACAGAGAAAGAAGAAAACAAGATGCTTATATAGGATAAGTTATTTATCACAGCTACAGGTTTGTTCATGGATGCAGGTGTATAAGCCTTGACTTTTGCAAACTATCGATCAGATCCACCAATTAAAAATCAAAGTCATTTTCCAATCTTGTTATAATGTGTAAACATTTCACTATACTACCCATTACACAGACTTTAAGGATCTTCAATTAAAGAAAAATTCATCCACAAGCGTTCGAACCCACCTGAAAGTAGTATCACCAAAGTCATTGATTTATAATAAGTAACAAGAGAAACGAGGGACTCACTTTGACTTGGAGGTCTGCATCCTTATATCTCAAATCGCTATTCTACCCACTTCACCTACAAAAGATTCATTCGTTGAGAATATCGCAAATCACAAAAGTCCCATACACAATTCTTTACTAACAATACACTTTTGTAACAAAGAAAAGAAAACAATACAGGCCTAAATATGGCTTAGAAGAAACTCAATCATCAGCAGCAGGAGCAACAACTACTCTGCTAGCACTTGAACATCCATCCATTAACGGCTTCTACCAACCAATGCCCATAAATCTAGGAAACTAATAATGAATGACAAAGACACAGAAACAACATTAAACACTAATGTCTCCTGCTACCCTTTCCTTTATTTCACTCCAAGACTAACTATATACATTTCACTATTTGGGGATAGTGAAACGCATGGATTGAAGTTGAAGGTTTTGCAAGGACAAGATGTTATTCAATGATGTATATGAGTTAGCAGCATTGCATTTACAAACATAGTACATTTGTCTTGTTACTGAATGAGAGTAGACATTAGGGTTTCAAGCCAACTCAGAATCACAGAATCACAAACCCATAACACATTAAATTATTAGAGTAGAAACATCATATGATTTGATAGATCTGGAGTTTATAATACTGTAAAGTGTGAAAAACATAAACTTCAAGAGACAAAAGAATGAACAGAGCACAAGAAACAGAGTGTTTGGTCAGCTAGCAGAAACAGAGCAAATGCAGCTTAGTAGCATTGTTCTTACCTGGACAAGAAGGGCTTCTTTAAACAGTAGCTTGGGTTAGAGGTGAGGAAGATGACAAAGGGCGGCGGCTCTTAGTGGAGTTGGACGGTTAAGAAATGGAGAAGAGAAACCCTAGAAAATGAAAGTGGTAACAGAGAGAGTGTGAGTGAGTGGGAAGAGCGAGTGTGGAGGGGTTCATTTGAATGAGACTGTTGGTTGGCTGCTTGCGTATGCCTCGGTCTCAGCTTGGTCCAAATGTGCTCGAATTCCGACACGGTCTTCTCTCTGGTTCTGTTCTGCTCTGTCTCGCTTCTTCTGTTTAATGTCATTTGGAGTTTTGTCAGTGGAGACTGAGTGGCTTTATCGATACACGCGCCATTCGTTCACGCGCCCATGCGTGAATCAATTTCTTTGATTTTCTTGTCAATCAATTTTTTTTAATTACATGAAAATATTTTCTTTCCTTTCAAACTCTAAAAGTTTTGGCAAACCCTTAACCGGGTAGGAAAGCGTTCACTTGCGACCCATGTGATCAGCTGCGATCTTTGCGATCCCAGTTTTTCACCGTTCATTCATATGTAAAGCTATTGATAGTAAGTTGACACATGTTTTATTTGTTCATATCAATGATCACCTCTTTCTTCTATCAGGGGTAATTTTGTAAATGCTCTTTTTTTATCTCTCCAAAGCTTTCACCGTTTCGAACCGGCATCGGCTCTGGTGAGCTCTGCCTGTGACTTCCGTCGGCACAATCTCCTCACATAGTCGTTAGCACCGCAATGATGAATCAAAGTTGTCAAGAACTCGAATCGATTAAACAAAATTAGTTTGTGTAAAACCTTAGATTATGCTGACTCGCAACCCTAAATCGTTGATTGTGCAAATCTTTATCTTCTTTGGTGCAGAATCGTTGTCGATGAACAAACTTGAGTTGTGCAGATTCATTCTTGATTGTGCAGAAGTGTCTTCAGTCGGTGCTAATTCGTCGTCAGCGGGTGTCGTCTTCGTTGATCTTTTTTTTGAAAAAAAATTGGTCAAGAACAACCTCATTCTCAAGCCAATTAAATTATTCTTCTCTATTCTATTCCGCAGAACCCCTGTCCTGCCCCTATCAGGAATCGAACTCGGGTTGGCTCCAGTGGTGACCCATTTGGCTCCGGCTCTTACCAACTGAGCTAACCCCTGATGGGTGTTCGTTGATCTCATTCTTGCATTGGGAAAGCTTTTAAACTTTCCAATTTTATCCTTACACTTTTCGATTATTGCAAAAATGCATTTGCACATAATGGGCACATGGCATCATCCTATGTGCAGTTCAAACAATTTTGACCGTCCGATTTCTTGGGATCGTAAGGGAACCGGATTCAACCGGATAAACCGATTATTTTACCAAAGTTACTGACATATTTTTGAAATTTTGGATCTTTTTTTTGATGGAATTTAAATTTTGGATCTTGATTAGGTTTTTTTAATACAAGGCGATAGGCAATGATGGCATTGATATTGAGCTCAATCAGTTTCAGCCCGGTTCAAAAAATGAAGCTCAAGCTCGGCCCTAATATAATATTCATCGGGCCACTCAGGTCCTAACAAAAAATCATAAAGCTCGAGCTTAATTTACAAATCCATTAAAATTAATATTATTTAAAAACTATTGTATAAAAATGAATAATAATTACAATTCAACTTCGTAAGATATTAAGACGTAATTAGAAAATTTTAATTTGGATAGAAACAAAATAATACTATATAAATAAAAGAATACACATTCAAATTAGATAAAAACTTGTAAGATACTTAAATTATTGCTTTACATTTTTATTTATAGTATTTGTGTAATTTGGAGAAGGTTCGAGGAGGACAAACATCATTACACGAGACGGAAGGGCATCATCTCGATCGTAGATTTATATCAATACAACAGTTAATGTCGATAACTATCAATCTCCAACCGTCTCATGTTTTTGCTAATTAATTTTAATTAAATATCAGTTAAATCTTAACCGATAAATTAATCCAAATCAAGGGTTAAGATTAAGTCCCACCGTCCCACCAAATTTATTTGTGTCTCTTGATTTTGTTGTATAGATTCACTTTAGCGGGAATATTTGTTTCATAGTTTGACTTACCTTACTTTTTCTTACCATAACATTTATAATATTTGACTTCCATTAATTGACCCATGGCGAAGAAAACTAGGAATATAGCAGCCATGATCAGCAAAATGAATCTCTATCTAGATATCATATATTTATACAAGACAGATGAATAACTTATACAACTCGTGTAGTTTGGGATATTAAAACATTTGCTTTAGACACGGAAGAGAGTAAAGAAATACACAATTAGTAAACATGAATTACTCTACAAACCATACATCACATTAGAGTAATTGCTTTTGATTTTGATTTTCATCTCCCGTCCTCTAGTTCTATGGGAACTAAAACATGTTGTGTGATGTTTTCATAGCCTATTGATGTGTTGCAACGATTATTGTTAGAAGTAAGAATGAACTCAGTGAGCAAGTGTTCAGTTTCTTCAACATCTTGCCAATGTTGCTTCCCTTGAATTAGTAACCCTTGAAGTTCTGAAGCAACTTCTCTCATACTTGGCCTCTCCTCCCCACTCAACCGCAAACATGCCACTGCTAGACGCGCAACTTCTTCAATCTGTTTCAGATCATTCTCATCCTTCAATAGATCATTCTCAATGACTGAAGATAAATTATTTTTGTTCATTGCTATTATGAAGAACATAGCCAGACATCTTTCTTCCTCAGGCCTATCGAAGGCCAAAGCTTTTTTTCCCGTCATTAGCTCAACAAGAACCACCCCAAAACTGTATACATCACTTTTCTTAGTTAACTGACTAGTATGCATGTACTCTGGGTCTAAATAGCCCATTGTTCCTTGTACCATAGTGGAAAGTTGATCTTGGTCCTTGGGAACTAACCTAGAGGCTCCAAAGTCAGACACCTTAGCAATATAATTATGGTCTAGAAGGATGTTGGTGGACTTTATGTCTCTATGTATTATAGGTACCTCGGCGTCTGAGTGAAGGTATTCTAGTACTCCTGCGATTTCTGCACTAATTCTAAGTCGATTTTCCCATGAGAGAACTCTTGAAGATTCTCTATTGTTGCTCTTATGCAAATGGTCATGAAGAGTACCGTTGTCGATATATTCGTAAACTAGTAGTGGAACCTGAGTCTCCAAGCAACATCCTAATAACTTTACGACATTTCTATGGTTGATTTGGGAGAGCACAATAACCTCATTGATAAATTGCTCAATTTGATCTTGGTCTATCACTTTGGACTTCTTAATAGCTATCAACTTTTCATCTTCCAATATTCCTTTGTACACAACACCAAAACCACCTTTACCGATAATTCTACTCTCATCAAAGTTGTTTGTAGCTGCCTTAAGCTCCTTGGATGTAAAGATCCTAGCAGTTTCATTGTAACCCTCTTTTCCGGAGAGCTCCTTTTGTAGCATCAACCCGCCATTTTGTTTGAAAAACTTGTGTCTAAGAAGCAAGTGCTTCCTTTTATTGTATCCCCATAACAACCACGAACCAGCTATCAAAAAAGCTGCAAGACCCACCACAATTCCTTGTGGATCCACAAACAAAATGTTATTTCAGACATTGATTTAGGTTTTCAAGCTTAGTGACATACATGGTCACTTTTTCTCATATCGAAATAATTTACTTACCAACTGTGATCTCAATCCACGTGTTTCGAATTTTTTGGCAGCCGCCCCCTCCTCTTCTTGCATCTCCTTCGTATCCGCCATTGCAAATACAAGTATAGTTCCCTAAATTATTCTGGCACTTGTTATCTCCACAAGGATTATTGAGTGTTACAGTACACTCATTGATATCTGATAAATGATGTGTGACTTATTAGAATGACAAATAATGAATGCATAATTAATATGTTATAAGAGCATATTCTCCATTGTAAAATGGTAGCTTGGACTGCAAAATGGAAAATGATAGCTGTCTGTGCATGACTTTTAACTTAAACTTAATAGATACATGTATACCTTCGCAACCATCAAGCACATAAGGATTTCCCTGAAAACCTTCCGAGCAGTTGCATCGATATCCAGGGCCATTAGTTGAATCAACACATTTGCTATGTTTTCCACAAGCATAGTTAGATGTATTTGTAATAGCACTTTCACATGTACTTTTCCCGATAGCCCAGTCTAAGACAGTTGGAACCCTAGTTCTGTTGTTCAGGTCGTAGAGATCACCTCGAGAAAATGTGAAGTTTCCATTCTCAACAACAAAAATAAAGCTGCATGGATTATACTCCCATACATTAGTGTGGTTGTATAAACTAGAGATGCCTGAATCATAGAACAAGCAATTTTTTGGAATGGTTATTTGGCAGCACCCTAGACCTGAACAAGAGCCATCATAACTTATGCTCTCCAGGCCTTCATTCCCATTACATAATGATATACAACCTGTTGTTGTGTTGCCTATTCCTATGACAGCTGTTGTGTCACAACCAACAGCTGTAAACTTGTTGTGAGTATTGGAAATAGGAAATTTTATCCAATTTAGCACGGTGGCCCTCTCGGTACTATATTCGTCTCCCCTTCTTGTACCATTTCGGTAATAGCAGTCTTTGCCTACGTTAGTAAAAAGTCGTAGTTGGCCGTCAAGGGTAATACTGATGACTTCATTTTGAGAATCGCCGAGAAGTAACAAGGGCGAACCCGAAGAGTCTTGAGTGCAATTCATGAAGAAATCAGAGTTAAAATAACAACCGTTTTCTACTCCAAAAGGGTAAGGAATCTCGATATCCCCACATCTTTCCAAGCAACCTTGGCGAGGAACCTGAGAAGTTGCCAAAGAGCTGCACCAAGAATATCTTTGCTGAACAATAATTATCACTAGCAAAATGTAAATGTTCTGCTGAAACTGTTTCATCATCTCTTGTGATCAACCCTTAGATGGTTTGGTGTTAGTTTCCAAGTAATGAAAACCCATTTGCACTTATGTATCAGCTTGTATAGATATATGGAGGACCTTTTGCTAGAGTTTGTATAAATTGGCATGTATTTTTCAGTCCTTAATATATAAAGTCAATTTCATCTAAACATTGCTGTCCGGCCTAGAGAGCTTTAGCCTCACAGATATTGACCCGGCCGGCAATAATAACTTATTCATTAATTTTATTCAATTGGTTTGTTTTATTTAACAAGTACCCATCAGGCATCAGATATGACAAATGTAGTGGTTGACTTCCGCTTTATTAAATGTAAATCACACAATTTGTGTTAATTTGTATGCTTACCATAATTTAAAAAAACCAAGGTTATTTGAACCTAAATATACTTCAATAGATATTTCATAGTTGGCCAGTGTCTGTCCAAAATTACATCAGTCCACTCAAAATGTATCAAATATATAAAAATTAGCGCGTCGTTTACACTATAAATTCTTATTTATAAACCTGATAAACACTAGTATAGCAATAAGCAGGGTCGAACACAATAGAAAGTAATCTAGTCTCAAAATTTGCACTATAAGTCCTAGAAGGGGGTTTGTGAGAGTGGTTGACAACTAATAACTAAGGTTTGTATTAATAAATGAGAAATAAAATTAAGGGAATCTCGCAACAAGTAATCATTAAGCAGACATGCATCAATCCAACGAAATATAATTGTTCTCATCAGATAGTCCACTAGAGGTCTTATCTAATTTTAGTTCTATCTCCTATTACCCTCTAGAGTCTCATGAAGATGTAACAATTACCTAATCAAATCAACACAATACCACCGCTAGGCTATTTTACCATGACAATTCAATTAAGTATCATGCATTGATATAAACTTAATTTAACTGCTAGGCTAGGTCAAGAAAATAACAATGTATGCAATTCATAACAAGAACATAATTCACCAAATTAAAAAATGCTATTAAATGGTCTCATACAATGTTGCAACTCAATTCTTTAAATTGTAAAGGAATAAGCTACTCATGAAATACATTGCACCGAAACAACTCGCCCCTTAATTAGGGTTGAAACCCTATTGAATTGCAAACTGGGTTGGCCGGACGATCCGTGGACCCTAAGAATTACGCTCGCATACCCTAAAGAATGTTGGTAATTCTTCAGTGTATGTGGATGAAAATTCTTCAGCGTATGTGGATGAATATTCTTCAGTGTGTGTGGCTGACGTCAGTATGACGTCATCCAGCGGGATCTTGCTCCTTTCCTTCGTCTTCGTCTTTGTGATCTGAATTCGCCTAAAATGCACCATTAATGTGATAAAACTCTCTTGCAGTCCAAATATGCCAGAAATGTAAAACATTATGAAAAAGGTAATATTTTACAAGTAAAACATATAACATAGATGGAAAAAGATAATGATGAATCGTATAATTACGCTCCATCAAACTCCCCCATACTGTAAGCAGGTCAGATCATCTAGACATGTAACTTGCGAATCCATGATCTCTTTCGTGCGCCGCGCCCTGCATCCTCTCTCAGTCCCCTCAGAGCTTAGATTGAGTCACTTTTCATATGTGGATGTGTCACTGTACATAGTCACCTAATGTGCTTCCTTGATCTGAAAAATATCCTCATCCACATATGAAAAGTGACTTAGTAGGTGCTCTGGAAAACTTTGTATTATCTTTTCTTATATAATGTTCTTTACTTTTCATGTAATCTTCATCTTTTGATCAATAAAACCAATTGAGTTATCTCAACAATTAGGGTGGATTCCCTTTATTTACGGGTGGACTCCTGACGTGCATGCAATTCAGTCGATAAATATTCCAACACGCAACTCAAAAGAATTTATAAAACTAGGGGTGACCTAGTGTCGAACCCAAGGGAACCGTGGAGTCAAGTTATATTTCAAACTCGATTACTAGCTTTCAATTCTTTCAAACTCGATTACTAGCTTTCAATTTAGTTCTTAAGTGCTTTATTTATTTTAAAGGCAATATTATTTATTCTCAAGGCAATATTTAAAGAAAAGGTTTATCATCAAATATTAAAAACTATGACAAGGATTTGTTATCAAATATTAAAAACTATGACAAGGATGAGAATCCTCCACTAATACTTATGATTTCACTCGAACAAGATATAAATCCTCACTCTCGAATGTTGGATTTATATTATAGTTATAAATTTCCTTCTTGATGACAATTTAATCTAGAACGTATAGTTATATGATAATATAAATCCTCACTCTCGAATGTTGAATTTATATTATAGAATTTAG
>QZGG01003468.1:0-23424 GCA_006409495.1 Sedum album | reverse complement strand
GGAAAACCACATTATTAGAGCAATATGTTGACTGAGTGACAGTTTTTGGTTACCACGGAACTGGATGGATTCTCGTGTCCCATCACACTGGCCATAATGCTTGATCGAGAAGAATTTGCTGAAAAACCTTCCCATGGTGGTACAAAAATTAGTTTGGTGCACTGAACAGGTGTGATGTTCCTACTGAGCTTCTCCCACCAAGCAGATCCCAATGACCACCATCTGATCATCAGTCCCTTCTCAGAAAAGGCAATTAAACCCTGCAACCATTATATTCCCGTTCGTTAGAAAATGAAAGATAATAAAAGCTGAAAGGAAACTCCAGCATGCAACTATAGCAAAATGCAAAATAGAGGAAGATTCTTAAGTACTAATGGAGACGATAATCTACTTAAAGAGGATGGCAAAGAACTTGTAAGCTACATACTTTGAGTGACTAGTAAAAATTTGGAAGCCTAATAGGAATGGCAGTAAAATTTTGTTCAAAATTTGAGTAATTCAAACGCTGCTCAGCACATTCTACTGTTATGAAAAGTATTACTAAATAAAAGTGCCTAGTGAATATGGGCACCAGAAAAGGGACTTGGAGTTTTTTCTCTCTCACACATAAAAGCTCAAACACGCAAATAAACGGTACGAGTTTATTCAGGCAGGAAACTATCACGAGTTTCAAAATTTTAAAAGAAGAGCACAGAGGAGTGAGCGATACCTCTCCATCCGGCGAGAAACTCAAAGCTGAAATTGCAGTTGTGTACATCTTTTCAGAGCCTCCTGCTAGTGTGTTGGGAAATCCCGGAGGTCCACTTGCATCTAAACTTTTACTTTCACCAAGCTATAATATTCCAAGCAAATAGAAATTAGAATATTCAGCTTTTTTAAAGACAGGAGCACAAGATGATTTTAGGTAGGCAAATTTCAACAATACCACCTTGTCACTGTTAAAAACAACAATATTTTATTTTTTTCTCTGTGCTCATATTAAGTATTCACCATGTGTATGAATGAGATGAAACACACTAGTCACTAGTCTACTTTAGTTTAATCTTTAATGGCCAAACAATAGACAAAGGTAAATGCAAGTAAAAATGGACCTTTATTTAATTAATTGACACTGTCCACGAGTTAAATTGGTTGAAACTTTAACAGCAAGAAATGAGTGCACTCTAAGTCACACAATATCATCTTAGAGCAAAGTACATTATTACGAGTAGTGAGTACCTTTGCAAGTCATACACTTGTATTTTAGCACTGTTAATATTTCCAATAGCGTCTCCAATGGCCAGTCTGGTAGTCGTTTCATTTAATGAAACCATGGGAAATATATGAGCAATTTCTTTCAACGCTGTCATTGAACTTTGAAGGCAAGTTCTTCGCAAGACTAAATTGCCGGGGTCCATAGTTTGTAAAATGAAGTTCACCACCTGCAGAGCTACCCAGAATGAAAAAGACCAGCACTAAAGATCATCACACACATCAATCTGAAAGCATATTCAAACTAGTTATGCACAAAAATAAAAGTCATGTACATAGGCAGACTGACAGAAGTGACCTTTTTTCCTTTTTGAAACAATAACGCCTGATACGATTAACAATTAACCATTAGGCCTAGAAAAAATAACAATTAACGAATAACACTACCACTTTTTTCATCTTCGGTTGAGTGAAATTAGGAACAAAATCAGAAATAAGCTTTATAACACGATTTTCAGATTTCAAATAAGCACAAAATATTATTGCGAAGTTGATCAGTCAACCGTACCTTATCAAGATGCAAAATGAAGCTTCTTGGAGATGCATGCACCGCCCGGACAAGTGTCATTAATGCCACTGAATGGACAGGTGAATCAGATGAAGTGGACCATATTTGACTTTCTATTACAGTTAGAAACCCAGGTACATCAGCCATCGCAACACATGGAAGAAGAACTTCCACCAAAGTCTCTCTAAAGGAAACTGATTCTGTTTGAGCCTCTGCTGATGAGTACCCTGATGCACCATTCACACATTCAATCTGGATGAATATATCTTCAATCAAGTTATGTATCTCAGAAACTATGCAGTGCTTCCATGTACTCTCCATGCCTTCAGCAAGGAGTTCTGCCGCGGTAGAGCTATATTTAACATTCATTGACATCACGACCTTCATCAGCGGGTGAACAACAAGCATTGGGAGACTTGGTTTTACCATACTTGGATACCAAATTGCTAATGCTGCTGCAACAATAATACGAGAATTCATTTCATCTTGGCTTGTTCCCCCAACACATGTAATCCAGTCTTGTACTTCATACGACTCAATCCAGTTAAGGATCTCGGATTCTTCAATATTGAATAAGAGTGCCTTCCCGGGGGATTGGTCAGGAGTTCTCGTGTTTGGTTTCTCCTCGGAGTTCGCATTGTCAGTGCTCATATTTGGTTCTTCAAGACTGATACTATTAATGCAGAGGGGAGGTGGAATAGCCCGAGAAGCAGCACAGTGAAACAGGGTGCGGGCAGCCATTCTAACATGCTGACTTTTATCTTGCCAGAACGTGACAAGTAGCTGCAAGGTAATGAAGCAGCTAACATGGTTAAACAATTTTAGATCACAAAAGCATTCTTTTCTCTATACACAGCATGCCCTCAACATTGCCATAGGATAACAAATATAGCTAAAGAAACGTAGAGACATCAGATGATAAAGCCAAAGGCACACTCATGTGATAAAACCACTAAGTGAATTAGCAAAATATATGACTGGGAATAATATGATAATAATTAATCAGCGGTGTAAGCAACATTTTAAAAGATAACTTATGATAAATAAAATAGCAGCAGCGCTCCAAGTACAAAGGTAGCAACCCAAATAACAAGGTAAAATAACGAGACTGGGATCGATGGCACTGTATCTGACCTGGAGTAAAGGTGGCTTAACTGATGGTATTTTATCCACTAAATTCCGAGTGTAGAATGCCGTTATTGCACTGGACGAGCAAATGCATAACAAACATGTTATAACGAATATATGGAAAACCATTAATGTTTTAGTAAAAGTTTTGTTCCGTGTACGCACAATGAATAACAATGACAAAGAGCAACACACCTCCCTCTCACAAAGCTTTTAATATATACCTGCATGAAGCTGAACATGAATGGGATAATGCTGTCATGAACAGGGAAAGGGACACCATTGTCAGGGATCTCATTGCACTGAACTCTGAAGATGTTTTCCACAGCTGATAAAAATTGCATATTTAAAATCTCACAAAGGGAAAATAAAATATGTTATGTGCTTAAAATTTTTTAATAAAGCACCTCAAGGTTAGCATGAACTCCAGGGAATGTCAAAGTTAACGAACCCATGTCTCCTTCCAAACCAGAGGCAGTGCAAAACTTTGTCGGTCGTTCCAGTTTCATTTCGTTAATAAGCAATGCATCAAGTTCCTCGTCTACATCCCAAAGGTGCAAAAGGGATAAACCAGATATGCAAATTCCAATTTGGAAATGCGCATAATAGTTGTCCTTTTCAAAAAAATTGCCTGATGTTGGCTCAACGACAGACCCACTATTCGCGATCGGTTGCACACTATCATTTTCCATTTGAACATTTTTATGTTTATTGCTGCACTGTTCGCCAAATAACTCAGGCATAGAATTTGACAAAAATGGGATAAAATCAAAGATAATGCCAGCAATTCCTGCATATGGACTGGAGGACTTAAACAGCAGCAATCTGCTAAGACTGCTTGTTTGTCCATTCAAAGGTGCTGTATCTGGATTTTCATAAGGAGCATACACTTCATTCATGTTTTTCGCATTTGTCGCGAGATCCGATGCATTTACCCCATTTTTCGAATCATTTGAATGCAAAGAATTGAGTGGGCTACTGCTAGCTGCTGAACTACCATACCCATAGTGTATATATTTACTTAAATGATCAAACATAGCTTGAGAAGCTGCCCCATGAAGCACTCGGTCTTTGCTACCCGCAATTATGTCCCAAATGAATAAAAGATCTTGCTGATCAGGTAATACTGCATTTTCTGGCATAGACAAGCTACATAGCCTTTTGAACCATCCCATATAACTTTTGAAGGATAGCTAGGGTGTCCGTGAAACATTCTTTCTACTCGAAGGGTTTCGAGAGAGATGAGGGCAATACAGTTGTCTTCAGACAGAGATAAAAAGCAGTCACGCCAAGGATACGGAGTCTGAAGTGGTGGAAGGACTATTTGACGAACTGAAGTTACATGGTGATGCATTACTCTAACTATACAGCCAGCATCAAGATTCCATATACGAACAGTACAATCCATACCTCCAGATATTAGTATTCGATTAGGGCCTTGTTCCGGCGAAGTGAAATCCTTGGTATGAGCGGCTAAACACAATACAGCACCAGAATGGCCGGAGAGCAACATCAAATGACTAGATGAATTTAAATCCTGTTGGGAACAGTTTCGAAGATGGTTATTCTCTTGAATGGGGAAACCAAGAGTTAAGACCTCTATATCACCGCAATACAGGCCATGTATAACCACGAAAGGGGTGTGCAGACTTCCAGAAACAATTATTGAAGAGGAAACAGCCAGTCTATTATGAGTGGAACAACTATCATAAACATCTGGAAACAAACAAGGTGCACTCTGAGAGGACAACTGAGGAAGATTACTGGTTGAATCTAAACTATCAGTTATGTACGAGACTTGCCTGAATTATCCTTGGTAAGGCATAATATGCCCTCTCCAATAATTTTGCATGGTGGACACAAAAACCCAATGTGTTCTTCTTGCGGATATGCAGACCATAGTGTAACATGAGGAATCCCAGATGACATTCCTTCAGATTGAGCAAAAAGTGATTGCACGCGAAGAAGACAATGTGGTAACTCATTAAGATAAAGGCTGTCCTGAAAGTTTTGATGCAGAGGAGCAGCAGGTATGTGGTATAGAGGCTCGAACTGGAGTTGGCCGTGCGAGATCGTTATACTAAAAACAACAGCCACCCTCTGTGTCCCATACACAGAGTTTAGCGTCAAAAATATTTTTATTTGTTGGAGCTCTACCTAATAACACTTCTATTTCAAGAAACATCCCCCTGCAATGTGTGGTTGATCAGACATACCTCCGAGTTGAAGGAACTCATCCTTGAAACCAATTTTTCCCAAACTGATGCCACTTTCTACTGCCACAAGTATGCAACAATCGTTGAAAATTATAGCCAAAACAGGTCCACAGGTAGTGACTGCCACGACTTGCCTTTGGCGATTTGAGCCATCAGGCCAAAGTGTCACGTCATTGCCATGGCTGGAAAGGAACCCATTGGTTTCTTGTCCCTCGGGTTGGGATTTGGTGTCCAACAATATTGGAAGAGACTGAACGTTGCCCAAAGAGTCCACTACAACTGCAGAATGGATTCCATTTTCCTGATCAGATGTAACAATTACCATGAACCCAAACAGACCAATAGATAAATCCTGATCAAAAACAGTTTGGACAATCGTAAGAGTACGTGAATCAACAACTAGTATAGAGCATTTCGACAGTCGATGTGATGATGAATGTTCCCTTGAAACAGGTGAGGAACCATCTATCTGAATAGATTCAGCAAATCATGTTCCTGTAATCCATCGGTGTCTACAAAATGACAAGCAACACATACAAATCTGTGATCCCATGGAGCTACCTGAACCACAGAGGGAATCCCAGAAGAGGGAGGCAAACTCCGCCTACATCTGCAAAGTCCACTGCTTCTGCTCCATACACACATAACACCATCTTTACTTGCACTAATAAGTGCCCCAAAACCAGCAGAAGACGAAGCTCCTTCTTTATCATCACTTAACCCATCTGAACCATAATACGCTACAGGAGAGCACACTTCTAGGTCTGTTATCCGTTCAGAATGCCCACATAACATAGCCACAGGTCTAACATCCTGTAAAATTCAAGACATTTTCTTAATTAAAGCAAAATCCAAACTCGGAATACCTAAACTAGTTGCAAATAATAGAGTAACATAAAATGATTAGTAATATTTCACCTTTTTGGTATCTGAGTCGGACTCCAATACATTCCACCAGACGATTGAGCCATCAGCTCCACCAGTATATAATGTAGACGGATTACTCAACACTGCAGTAGCTGTAACTTTCTGACTAATTGGTGAATCCAACGGCCATATACTAACAACAGACGGACACTTCATTCCCACCTTATTCTACCAGAATAAACTCATACAATCCAACTAAACATCAAACCACCAACACATCCACACAAAACCCTAGCAAGCAAAAATCTACCACAAAAACCATCACCAGCTTAACAATAAATCACAATCAGTTACAAATCAATCTGCGCAAAACAAACACAATTGACTTTAAAAATGATGATCACTTCGAATTTCCAGAGTCGCCGATCTGGAGATCGATCAGGCCTTTTCCGATTCGCCCAAGTCCAGAGTCATGTCTTCGAGATTTTATTTTTTATTTTTTATTAAATTAAATGGTGATTTAGATCCGAAACTGTAAAGAGCCTAAAACGGTGTAGTTTGATGGAAGAGTAGGATAAACGGAGTCGTTTGGGTTGGTAGGTTCGGTTTCTGGAAGTGGACGAACCCGAAAGCGACAACTTGACGAGAATCTCAAACTCGTCTGAACTCGGAATTCTGCAGGTAGGTGCAGGTAATGTATTGTTGCCGATCACATCGATTTTTGAAAGTTGGTTACATTTCAGATGTTTGGGAATTACGGCAGCGATTGATTGAATGATTGATTGCAGTGAGATTTTAGGTCAGCGGTGGTTGTTGGGTTGCTGTTGGATGGATCGAGTGGCGGATGGTTTTGACGAGGGAGGAGGAAGGAGAGAGGCTAGTTCTTCTTCTGATGGGTATAGATTGCTAGATGATCGAGTTTCGGTACATGAGATTATGGGAGGAGGCAAAGGTTTGGTTTTGATCAGAAATTAGTGACTGTTTTGTGATATTTGTTGTTGTATTGATTTTATAATTTAACACAAATCATTGTTATCTGTTGTGTCCCGGAATAATTAACATTTTCAGGCGCAGTTCGAAATTGTGTATCTGGCTAAACTCATTTATATTTATGCACTTTATTTTGAACGAATATGGTTTTGAGTAACGGAACTTGAATGAACTGATTGAGTGTATCGTTGGGCAAACTGGGTTGAGTTGTAGACTTTCTTAAATCACTTCTTGATGAGTTGGAAATTTTCATTGGTTGGGTAAAATGGTGCCGAGTCTAAATTGGTATCGGATTGACAATGATACAGCTTTAAGGACAGAGAGAGGGTGGTAAAATTTGTTCATGTGGCTCATGCTTGTTTGGCCAGTTTGGCTTGAGTCGGGGGGTGAGTTGTGAGAATTCAGAGTTCTTTTCAGAAGCCTCGTGTTTTTATTCCTTTACTAGCGAATTCTATTCCCCTAATAGAGATATGATTCTAAAAATATTTAGACTTGGTTTTCCTAGGAATATCATTTATAAGTATAATAAATATGCATGGTGTATATTTTTCAGTTTTTCTACTTCATTTATTTGGGTACAGACTATTCATGTGTACTTTTGTTCAGCATCGAATCATTTTTGAAAATCATTGAGCTAAAATGTATACTTCATGTTAAATTATTGTAAGCTGGTGTATGCTGATGTTTGGTGCCTTTTCTTTCTACTAGCCGCGGATGTTCTATTGTGGAGGAAACGGCATGTTTCATTTGGATTGGTCGTTGTCTCTACAGTCACATGGATTGTGTTTGAGCGGTCTGAAATATCATTCTTAACACTTTGCTCAGATATTTTGCTGATAATCATAGTAATTTCATTTCTGCGAGCCAACATTGCATCATTTAGAAATAGGTATAACGTTCTGACCCTATTTCCCACTTTCCATCCCTTTTAATTATGTGCGGAACATACGCATGATGCGAGTTACTTGTTTGGCAGACAGATACAAGTGATTCCCGAGCTGGTATTGTCAGAAGAAATGGTTAATAGTACAGCGGCATCACTTCGTGCAAAGATAAATCATCTTTTGCTTTTGGCCCATGATATTACTCTTGGGAAAGATTTCCGTCTTTTCTTTAAGGTTGGTAGACATGATCACTCCTTAACTAGAACATGTAATATCCTGTGAACTGAAAATGTGGCAAATAGTTCTTGCTTTGTAGTTCTCATTTTCCATGCATAAGTAGCTTGGCTTAAGCAAATTCTGATGATTGAATTTTTACTGAAAATGTCAACTTTAACGAGGTCAGTTTTTGCGTGTTTGCAGGTAGTGGTTTGTCTGTGGCTCTTCTCAGTTGTGGGAAGCTACCTCTCATTCTTCACAGTAGCATACATTGGTATGTCCTCACTAACTGCGGTTATCTTAGATGAACCCAGTTTATCATAATCTTGTTCAGTAAGCTGATTGTGCACTTATTAATGGTTATCTTCGTAGCATATTTGACAATAACGAATTGTCAAGTAGCAATGATTCAGAAATTCAATGCGACACGAAATTGGTTGACATACAGATACATTTGTGTTTTACCTGTCTTGGATGCTGGGGAAAATAAATTTATGAGGAGCGTTATGAGGGAAAAGCAATCTATGTAATTTGTTTGAGTTTGTAAAGTGAAATGTTAGACTAAAATGATTCGAGAATATCTACCTAATTCTCTTAGTCGTAACAAACTGGTAATTTCATTTCATAGAAAGAAGGCAGCGACCCACTGCTTAAATTTTTTCCCAGCTTATAGCATTAACAGTGGTCGTCAAACCAGGTTTTTCCTTTTCTTACAGTCATTAATACTCTGCAGTCTACATTACTTTATTGGTTGTTGACTCCAAATCATCTATTCATGAATTGTGTTGTTGAAGCATTGGAGAGTTTCATCTAAATGTAGTTGTTGGTTTCCGTTTCGGTTTCTAATTATCTTATATCTTTTATTTGTGTCAGGGACTATCATATCAATCACAGTTCCTGCTTTGTACAGCAAGTTTCGGAATTCTGTTGACAAATGCTTTGGGGTATTACACAATCAATTGTCGAAGCACTATAAGATTGTCGATGACAATGTTATGGGTAGAATCCCCAGAGGCTTGCCAAGGGATAAGGATGCCTAAATACAACAGCAAATTACAATACCCTACATGTCCCTTGCGTCTACTAAACCAATATAGCTCATTCATTTCACTCGGATTAGCAAGTGTGAATATATGCAGTCATGGAATATAAGTCTATAAATGCATTAGGGCTTTCAGTGTTTAACAAGACATAGATTCGGTCATTTATTTTATTTCAGCTGTGTTCGTATTCCGGAGCAATAAAAGACTGCATCCTGAGCGCCAGCCAAATAACTTTCACTTTCTCATATCGAAATAGGATGAAAATGTTCAAGAATGATATGAAGAGAGAATAGAATCATAATCCGTACAACCCATTTATTTACTGTTAGTTCAAAAAATGCATCGTTTTGATGGTTTTTACTATAAACATGTGTTGTATTTTTTTCATGTAGATTCATCTTTTCGATTCATCTTTTCGGTAGATCTGTAAAATCACTTTGAATGAAACATCCGAGTACGGCCGGGGACAAGTGAATAACTTGGGCTTCAAGAACAGGCCCAACAAAAAGAGCAGATTTCATCCGGTACACCCGCACGCAGAGGATAACTCTCTGAATCCCTTCGACGAGTAACGAGACGATCTTGTCAGATGGCATCGCTCTGATGCACTGCAATTCTCCATTTCTGCTTCTCTGTTCCTCCTTCGCTCGGTCGTTTCAGAGTAGTGCGAACAATTGACGAGCTGCGAGATTCATCAACTCCTTGCTCTAGCGTTGCTTGATCGAAGATTGAGATCTGACGTTCCGTTGTGGATTTGTTAACATCGCCACCATCATCGCTTCATCATAATGTTTAAGTTTCTAAAAGGAGTGGTCGTTGGATCTGGAACTGGAGTCAAGGATCTGCCGTACAACATTGGCGAGCCGTATTCGGCTGCTTGGGGCTCTTGGATTCATTACCGGGGCACCTCCAAGGTTTATAGCAATTTTGCAACACTTTTAGTGTATTTTATGGAAATTGAATTTCTGATTGTTTGTCTTTTTGTTTTTTGATTTTGCTTGTTATAGGATTTGGTGGAATTGCAGCATCTATATTTGACTTTGATGATCATGCTTAGTTGAGCTGTGTATTATTGTTTAGGATTTTTTCCTAGTTCTTTAAGATAGATCTTATAGGTTTTAGCAAGCCTGGTATGGGATTATTTTAAGAGGAGCATACAAGTTTGTGTTTACGTCCATACTGACAGTTTGTCGGGTGAGGATAATTTGTAATGAGAAGGTTTTAATAGTACAATTAATTATGTAGTTTATGACATGTCACTTTCACGTAAGATGGTTTTTGATAAAGAGGCATGGAACTTGATTTTTTACTGGTTTCTGTTTTAGGATGATGGAGCAGCCGTGTCGATTTTTGCTCTTTCAGGAAGTAATGCTCAAGATGGGCATTTGGCTGCTGGAAGAAATGGGGTGAAGCGTCTCCGAACGGTAAGCTGATCCGTTAACTCTGCCAGCTGAGAAAACAGAGAGTTTGCTACTAAAGTCTATATTTTCTCTTAAACTGTTGGTTGCCAATTTTTATTTGACAAGAAATAGAGTTGTGTGTATAATAAGAACTCTCAATCTTATAGACGTGAACTTGGTACTTTTAGGTTTCTCTTACCGCAATGCCCCCTGGGTTCCTACAGTTTAGTATAGGACTGGTATTTTCCTTTCTCTTTTGTGCAAACAAAAGGAAAACTTGCTGAAAATGCATGAATTTCAACTAATGAAACCAAGGCTTCAAATTAGACTCCACATAGTGACTGATGGGACGTTTTAGCTTGTATCCCGATGTCTCATTATATACAGTTTCGGTGAGTCTTATTTTTTACTAGCAATGTGACTAGATTTTTTTAAGCTGGTGTTTTTTTGTGAGTTTTATATGGTGTATATGCGTCTGTTTTGCAATTCAGTAGTGAATAAAATATAATACCAGTTCTTGGAAAAGCCAGTAAATATATATGGATGAGTGTAAACCTTCCACAAATTTGATGAGAAGTGTACTCAGGTATCCATTCTTAATACTTTTGCCTTTGTTTGTGGTATTATTGCAGCTATGTTTGCATTCTGCTTGTATACTTTACTTCCATAGTAGATTATTAACCCCGGATGAATCTGAGCCAGTAGAAAGCATGCATATTACATGATTAGATTTCTAATTTTAGTTAAAGGATCCATTTCTAAAGATAATATGAAGGAAATGGCCATAAGTCATAAGTTATATTAAGGTAATTAGTACGTAATTTTCTGCACAATGTACATGCATATTGTAAATCAGTTTGAGTGTGTGTGTTTCAGGTCAGGCATCCAAACATTTTATCATTTCTGCATAGTACTGAGGTAGAGACTCTTGATGGCTCTGTTTCAAAGGTTACCATTTATATGGTGACTGAGCCTGTAATTCCACTCTCTGAGAAGATCAAGGAACTAGGTTTAGAAGGTACACAAAGGTATTGCAATTTCTGTTCATTTTTATTGAATCAGGACCAATGTATGTTTATTATTTTCCATTTCATAATTACAAAGGTTGGTAGCTAAATGTGGAGCAATTGAAATTCAAAGTTTCATGTTACATATTGAACCACAGCTTATATTTTGAAAACTAATCTTTCTCTGTAGTCCGTTGATTACCCCCTTTTGCTATATCTTGTTCTATAAGACACTCAAAGCTAATACTAATTGTCTCTTTCATCGGTTAATGTATCTGACCACCAGCTATCATCTCCATTTTCTTTCGTTTCCAACTTCACTTTTATACTGTAGAGAATTTGTTACAACTACTAGTTTTTAGCATGTATTTGTGGCTTTTGCAAGCTGATTTTTATTCCAATATCTTTTCAAGGGATGAATATTACGCGTGGGGACTGCACCAAATAGCCAAAGCTGTGAGCTTTCTTAATAACGATTGTAAACTTGTGAGTAGTGCTCAATTTTTCCTTAGTTGCTAGATTACCTTATATTATTATGATGGACTTCGATATTCGTTGGATTTTGCTTATTGCTTTTGTGCTGCAGGTTCATAGTAACGTATGTCTTGCAAGTGTTGTTGTCACTCCGACTTTGGACTGGAAACTTCACGCCTTTGATGTATTATCAGAGTTCGATGGCAACGCTGCAGCTTCAAATGGACCAATGCTGGTACAAAGTTTTCACTTGTGCTTACTAAATTGTAGTTCTTTGTAATTATAAATTTATAACTTCCCCATCTAGTACTATAAGCCCCGTGTTTGATTTGAAGATGTTGCATAATATCTGTCCACTTATTGAAGGAAAATTTTAAAACGACTAATAAACTTCTCATTGGTGGATGGATACATGCATTGAATGTATGTCAATTAATTAAAGATTTATCATATTAATTAAAGGGTATAATTATTCGTACATTAGTATTTCTAAATGTGTGAGAAATGGAATTGTATAGTATGTGACTCAGAGATTATTAATGGTAGACTGGTAGTATCGCTATAGAGTAGGTAAATGTTTGTGGTTCTTGTAATTTATGCCTTGCCATCAATTATTTTGTGCAAGTGTGATTTGGTCTTCTAATTTATTTCACTTTGTTAAACCCACTGCAGCAATATGAATGGTTGATTGGTGCACAGTACAAGCCGTTGGAGCTACTGAAGTCAGATTGGGCAGCAATTAGAAAGTCTCCACCTTGGTCCCTTGATTCATGGGGCATGGGTATGGATAACCACTAATTCTCTTATTGCAGCATGATTGACATCTTCACATTCAAATATAACATTGGACAAAGATTTTAGAGTACGGGTATTTGCTTTTAGAGTAATACTACTGCAGATGATCGCCATTACATAATTTTCTCAAATTAGGACTTAATTATCATCACTCATTTCTCAGTTGCCTACTTGATACACTTAGAGCACAATTCTTTTACAGTCCGTCAGTGACTTCTGTTGATCATTACATTTATTTCTTTTGATCGTGCAATGATTGCTTTATCAGATATTCTTATTTTCAGCTCATACTCACATTTTCTATATGAAGCTAATAGGGACAGTATCAACCAACACTTCATTTACAGTTGTTGGCCATTATTTGATCTAGTTTTCAATTGTCGTACTGTTCAGGTTGTTTAATATATGAACTTTTCTCTGGAGTTAAGCTAGTGAAAACAGAGGAGTTGCGTAACATTGCTTCCATACCAAAGGTATATCTTTAACTGAGTTCCCTGTGGGTTACTTTCGTTTATTTAAGAGGTCAAGGAGTATATATTCACTTTTGTACCCAACCCTTTTGTCTCACAGCCTCTACTTCCAGATTATCAGCGACTCCTGAGTTCTACGCCTTCTCGCAGGCTGAACACATCAAAGCTTATAGAAAATAGTGGTAGGTTCGCTTATTACATTGTAAAAATGTGCAGTGGGTACTATGCTTGTAGTAGGTTCTGTTATGGTGTCCCCTGCGCAACAGTTCTCTTTTGAAACCAAAGCCTTCTTTTACTACCACACATCCCTCGATTTTACTGGTTTACTAATCGCTTACACACTAAAATATGGAGATATTTGATATCAACTGTATAATTTTGTATACAGAATATTTCCAGAACAAGTTAGTGGATACCATACATTTCATGGATGTTCTGAATTTGAAAGACAGCGTAGAAAAAGATACATTTTTCCGTAAACTTCCAAACTTGGTTGAACAGCTTCCTCGGCAGATAGTTCTTAAAAAGGTAGATTGCCTTCAATAATTTATAGGGATGTAGATGCACGTTTTTGGTTAACTGAAATTTACTTTACTTCATCCCACAGTTGCTGCCTATGTTAGCTTCAGCATTAGAGTTTGGTTCAGCTGCTGCCCCGGCATTGACTGCCTTGTTGAAAATGGGTTCTTGGCTCTCGACTGATGAGTTTTCTGTCAAGGTCATTTAATGCTCCTTGTTATTTCGTATTGCATGCCTAGTTTTATAATCCCTCTGGGTAGGATTGAAAAGCTATTAATGTTTGCAGGTGCTTCCAACTATAGTCAAACTCTTTGCAGCCAATGATAGAGCAATTCGTGTTGGCCTTTTACAGCACATTGATCAATTTGGGGAATCTTTAGCAGCAAATGTGGTTGATGAACAAGTATACTGTCACCGATAAAACTTGAGTTCCCTCATAGTAATATTTGGTTTTAGTTTAAATGATGACAATTCTAACCATTTTGAAATGTACCATTGTAGGTCTATCCTCATGTTGCAACTGGGTTCAATGACACGTCTGCCTTTCTCCGCGAATTAACGCTTAAATCCATGCTAGTGTTGGCCCCTAAGGTATATGTTTCCTTTTCTGTTGAAATGGAACTGCTTACCATTTATGCATTGGTAGTATCATCATTCATCTATGTTTAATTAAATCTGCCCCGCTGTGAGGAATAATGAATTGCGTGCAACTCGATTTTCTTCTAATAAGAGTTCTCATTTTCCATCGGATGCAGCTTTCTCAACGTACAGTTTCTGGATCTCTGTTGAAGTATCTTTCCAAGCTGCAGGTACTAATCATTTTGTCACGTAGTATATGCTTGACCTTCTAGTTTTACTATTTTTACAAGTCATCGTAATCAAACCCTTTCAGGTTGATGAAGAGCCTGCAATCAGAACGAATACCACAATCTTACTTGGAAATATTGCCAGCCATCTTAATGACGGGGTTTGTTTTGTTTAGCATATTTATACTCTTTCCTTTCTATTATTTTATCAGATTAATGCTTAATGAAGAAGACTAACAATTTCACAATGCAGACAAGAAAGAGGGTCTTGATCAATGCATTTACTGTCCGTGCTTTGCGCGACTCCTTTCCTCCAGCGAGAGCTGCAGGTATATTTTCTTATATTCTAATGTTTTCTGGACAGATTGTGTGGTTTCTACTGAAGAGCTTTCTCATCTGTTCCACTTATATGGAAGTCAATATCACGTAAACTAGCTTATAATAATTTTTGCAGGAGTTATGGCCTTATGTGCGACCAGTTCTTACTATGATATCACTGAGGTCGCTACACGTGTTTTACCGACCCTTGTTGTGTTAACGGTTGATCCTGATAGGTGACTCTCAAATCATGCTTTCAATTTAGTTTGATGCATAACACATGGTCTCGCAGGACTGCTGGTAGTATAACTCCATAATTGCAGTCTCTGCTGGCTTATGACGAAACTAATAACTTGTTGAATAACGATTAGGCAATGTCGTTTTAATCATAACATGAATTCATAATAGTCGCATGTGAAAATCTGGTGAAATGGAGAACCTTTTATCTTCCAGTAACAGAAGATTGTTCTGGGCTGTTTTATGTGCATGGTGAACATTGCTTAGCGCTCTAGACAATCAAATATCACAGTTTTTAGAAATACTTATATCAAGTCACACAAGTTTTGCTCTTCTGTATGCGCAGTGATGTCCGATCAAAAGCATTTGATGCAGTTGAACAGTTTTTACAGATTGTCAAGGATTACTACCATAAGGTGTGCCCCCTCAGTTTAAAGGTTTATATTCTGTTGTCTCTGGTCATTTCCCACATATTCACTTGTTTGTTTTAGACTGGCTCTGGAGGAACGGGTGGGGATGAGAGCTTGGCAACATCTTCAGCACCAGGGGCTGCAGGTTTACTTGGGTGAGTTCCTAATTACCATGCATGGTGAACCCATGCACATTCACACTGTATCTCAATATAGTGCACTTTTTTTCACATACACTCCTTGTCTATACAAAGATTCTCAACCTTTCATAATTTTGCCGATTGTTTTGGCAATAATGATGTCTTTCAAACTCTCAGATGGGCCATGAACTCTTTAACCACAAAAGGAAAAGCTTTAGAACATGTCTCGCCGAATGCTACGATTTCAAGTGCGCCTCTTGTATCAGTGGGATCAGGTGGCCCAGGTACACATTACATGTTATAGCTCCAGTTTGCAACCCAAGGGTTTTCTTCCCTTTTCCTTTTTTATAATCATGAGGTTTGGATTAGTGATTACTGACTGACTTCTGGTATTTCAGCTTTGGATTCACCAGTTCCATCTCCACTGCGTGTTAATTCTGTCTCAGATTTAGCCAACCATAAAGTCCCACCGTCTCCGACGTCAACGGATGGTTGGGGAGAACTCGAGAATGGAATTGGTGAGGACGATAATGAGAAAGATGGATGGGATGATATTGAACCCCTTGAAAGCACAAAACCTCCTCCAGCTCTTGCAAGTATTCAGGCTGCGCAAAAACGGCCGGTTGTGAATACTAAACCACAAGGTATCACACCTCTCAATCGATGGCTTGGCTTTTGCAACCGGGCATGCATTTTGAAATATTCAAGTTTGTTTTCTGATGAACCTTGTTTATTGCAGCCACAACTTCAAGACTACATAATATTGTTAAGACAGATAAAGATGAAGACGAAGACCTATGGGGCTCCATTGCTGCTCCTGCTCCTAAAACACAAAAGCCTGTCAGTATAAAACCCAGTACTACAATTGCAGCTGATGATGATGACCCTTGGGCTTCGATCGCAGCTCCAGCACCTACCACCAGAGCCAAACCACTTTCAGCTGCGCGAGGAAGAGGAGCAAAGACAACTGCGCCCAGGTTAGGTGCCCAAAGAATAAACAGGACTTCTTCGACTGGCATGTAAACCAATTCAATGAGATATTGTCATGAAGAGAAGAAATGAGACTGTCAACATTATGAAGATCGACTCTTGACAGCTTATGTGCATATTGAAGATATATGATGAACATACGGCGGCTCAAAACACTGGTCGTTTGTGATATTTATATGCTTATATTAATTCTTTGACTCTGCTGTGTACTGTTCACACATCAGTCAGTACGCTGCCCAGTTTGTCCATGCTTTGTTTAATTAGGATCACTTGTGGAAACCCACTTTTTGGAGACATGCTGTATCTGCTGTCACTATCATTGATCCCAATTCCCATGATCAAAACTAGGGAATATCAGAATACCTGCTTGGTTATCCTGGCAACACGAAATGTCCACATCCTCAAAACTGTTTACACAATTCCTTGGAGATGCACTGACTTTTTTCTTTTTTTTTTCTTTTTTTTTTGCAGACTGACTTTTTTCTTTGCTACTCAATTTGTATAAGAAATTGAAACTGTTATGATCTGGGAAAAAAACTCGAGGGAAGAGTTTTCAACTTGCAGGTCCCTAAGATTACCTGCAGTCCCTTATCACTATCTTCTTAGCAGTCTGCTGAGTTGTAAATGTGAGCCTCCTAGATCCAATAAATACAATGTCTGTACACTACTCCCTAACTAAATCCAAATTCACTCAGTATCATAAGTACCCTTTTACGTCATCAATGCCAGCAGCTTGCCTTCAAAACTTATTACGAATTAATGTGATGTTTATTTAGCTAAACTTCTTCAACCTGCAAAAGAAAATGAAAACACGTGTCACAATATCATGCAAATGGTATGAAGGGAGAGTTGTGCTGATGCACATTCCTAAACTAACTTGTATTTTTGTATGGTGCCAAAGATTGATAAGATACCTGTGGTAGGCTCATCAACTCCAGAACTGCTGCTCTTGGGGTCAATTCATTGTCTATAATACGAGCAACAGCAGTCAAAACAGGCATCTTCACCTTGTACTTCTGTGCCAACGCTATTACAGCTCCAGCAGTTGAGATACCCTCTGCAACCTGGATATATGATACTTGTGGTAAGTTATGAAGAGAGCCTTGCGGCGGAGATGTATACACTTAATTATTTTACTAGTGACCAAATTTAAAAATTGAGAACCTGATTCATAGTTCCAAAATATCATCAAGCTTCTCCCCTGAACCAAGGCGGATTCCAACTGTTCTGTTTCTTGAGAGATCCACGAAACACGTAAGCATAATGTCTCCGGTGCCAGATAGACCCGTAATTGTTGTTGGTTTTGCGCCCATCTTGTTCATGGAAAAGAAGAATACATGGCATAGTGACTAGACGTGTGATGAATTATGAAAGTAGACATGTCCCTCCATTAAAAGATATGAACATGATACTGACATGGAAACTAAGACTGACAGTATAATGAAGTAATCTGAAGAAAATAATAATTGATCATTTGAGAACGCGAGTTCCATAAGAAGGCTAGGCCTACAAAGACTTGGATATTTGATGTAGTCTATAAAAGCAAACAAAGTGAAGGTGCAAGTATTTATGATTGATACTGAAATGGATCATAAATTCAAGCTAACTAAAATTTACTGGAAACCATAAGAAAAAATAACTAACCTTGGTTGCTAGCCACCGTATTTCAGAACAACCTTGTGCAACAAGAGCTGCCATGCAATTATTACCTAAATCCATCCCCACTACTATTCCGGCAGCTATGGCTAGTACATTCTTGAGAGCACCTGCAATTTCTACCCCTGTGACATCACTGGAGTTATCAGAGGTTGTGAGAATGTGGTGTTCAACAAATGCACTCCTTCAGAGCTTCAGGACATGGACATACAGTGTACATTTAGCCTTAGCTAATGCATTGACCAGTGTACAAAGTTTAAGAAATTGATCATTCTTTTATGGGTTGGCGAAGAACTTACAAGCATACAAAGAGAATCGAAACTAGCGTAAAAAGAGCTAGCTGAGCTATCCACGGAGAATTAAGTGAACACGATATGCAAGAGTTCAGTCACTGACCTGGATGTACTGATTCTGAGATGATCGGAAGACAGCAACTGTTGGACTGCATTAGCAAGTTTTTTGTCTTTAGATGCCGCAACCATCGCTTGCAACACAGAGCAGAAGGAAGTTAATAGAGTGAGATCACAGGTGCCGGTGGGTGGTACTTTTGGCATACAAAATTTGACTAATCTACTTATGTTCAACATACCTGTTGGCAATTTTTTCATCAATTCGAGGGCAAAGGAGGGTCCTGAGAGCGCAACAAAAGGTTGTTTCGGGTTCTTTAGTGCTCGAGGTATTATCTGAGACATCATTCTTAACGTGCTGAGCTCTAAACCCTTGCTTAAAGAAATGATTGGCAAACCAGGGTCAACATATGACGCTACCCCCTCGAGAAACGATGTGCTGAACTGTAAGTAAGGAGATTGAATCATAAGTTTACCAATAGTCAGGATTGAGTCCCTCGAATATTGACATTGACATGAAATGTATCATTAATTCAGTATTGTGTTTCTTTACTTTTCCACTATTAATGTATCTACAGCAAAGCAATGCCGCAGGAAATAGAAGCCTGCGAAACAAGAATAAAAGACAGACAGAACTACCTGCACAGGTACGGCATGGAAGCAGTAGTCAGCCCCAGATAAAGCAGCTTTAGCATCAGTTGTGGCAATCACATTTTCAGGAAGCTTATGCTCCGGTAAGTATTTCCTACACACACACAAACCATCAAGACAGTGCATATTAACTCAATCAAGCAGAACCCTAACACTAGCTTTCTAATCTAACTAGGCAATTCAATAAGCTTTGAGTGACTCACAGATTAAGGTGCCTCTCATTAATAGATTGACAGACTTTTGGATCACGAACAAGCATATTAACCTCAAGTTCCCCCTTCTTCTCCGCAACATGAGCAGCCATTGCAGTACCAAATGAGCCTCCTCCCAGCACAACCACCTGCATCACATTAAACCACAACAAACAGTTCACCAAGATATTAAAAAACAGATTGAACATTCAAAAAGAGAATTAAATAAAACCTTGTTAGTCCTGTAAATAACATCGGTCTTAGCCTTAGACCTCCAAGACCTAGACCACCGCCGTAGTTTCTCCCAAGCAAGCTTCACAACCTCCCGACGATCTCTGACCGTACGGTCAGCGCTGAAATCGACTACGCTGGTGGATTCAGCGTCATCGGTCGGAGGCGTATCAGCGGCAGCAACCGCGACCGCGTAAAGAGGACGAGGATGAGAATAGTAGTTATGAACCGTACTGTGGTTGATACGGACGAGCAGCGGCGAGGGACGGAGATGGTTGGGGAATGAGATTGTACTTGTGGATTGAGTGTTTCCGTAGGAGAAAAAGAGTGAAGTGGTGGTGATTGCGTTGTGGTTGAAGGACGACGATGCCATTGATTAGACGCGTCGAGGAGATTCGAGAAGGTCTTGTTATCGGCGTTTCAAGTGAGGATAAGAAGACTTGAAGAATCAAAGAGATGCTGGACTGAAGTGTGCGTTTGTGTTAGTTTGAACCAAATGGAATCTCATGTGTTGAAAAAAATGAAACATGACTTGGCTTGAAATCATTCATACAATAGTCGTCGGAATGCAATTTAGCACTCAAAAGCAGCATGTGAATATTCAAATGTGATATTATTGAGGCCAAAAAGTTCAAGTGCTCCCGGTGTGTTAATAATAATACAGCAAATGATGCTATTGCTAGATTATAATGCTAAGAAGACACACACACACACACTACAATAATGTGTTGTGTTCATTACTACTACTCATTTAGGGCAAGACAGCTATCAATGGATCCCCATAACCAACGCCATCTGCAATAAGCAAAAGTATTATCCCACTTGTCAAAATCCATAAAAATGTTTACTGTTGCCATATCCACCCAAGTAGTGGAACAATTCAAAGTGTTACAGGACAAAATTAAGAAAATCCTTACCTCCTTCGTCAACGAGGACCTTCAACACCTCTCCAGCTACATCAGACTGCAAGACAAGATTTGGAATTGTGTTCCCATAAGAATGATAAGAGATAATTCCAAGGAGTAAATGTATATAGATGTACACTAACCTTTATGGGAAGCTCAGTGCCGAACTGATCTACATACCCTATGATTTGCCCTTCTTTAATTACGCTACCCTGTTTTAATTCCAGACATGCTTAGAAAATGATCGAAGGGTCCTCCACACAAGTGTTAGACTATAAAGCAAGGTTTAATTGGCACCCGTTAATATAGAATGAATTTGGGTTTTCACTTTACCTCTTTGCAAACAGGAGGTTGCTTCTTCCCTTTCAATGTTCTTCCTTTGTGGAATGAACCAACCTGTATACATGAAAAGATGTCATCTCATACGCATGTCTCAAGCTAAATATGGTTCAAACATATGTAAGGGACAATGCATACTGTTGGAGAAGAGACTAGAACATATCCGGAAGCACCAGAAGATTCCAGGGAGACCAACTTTCCCGACTTCTCTTTAGGTATATTCACGAATGAACTGGATTTGGCAGATGAAGTTTTGGGTGGTGGAGATGGAACAGATGGCGAGGATGTCTTAGGCTCAGCAGCAACAGTTCTGGCAAGGCTGCAGGTGCAGCAACTGGTGCAGGAACATTGTCAGGTGCAAGCTTTCGCTTGACTTGCATCTGGAAGTCCCCAATCTATTTTGCATGTAAAAATTCAGGCATGTCAATTTCCAACAAGAAATGAATAGCAATCACTAAATGTAGACACTAAATTATGTTGCAGGATCTAAAACATAAACATGCTTATTGCTGATTCCTATAGAAGATTTCAGCATAAATGAGTGACAGTACTTTAGGATAGAATAAAACTGACTGCACTCTAAAAAAACATCAAGTCATACCTTCAACTTCAGTTCAGCGATTTCAGTCTCATCACATATCTCCAAAATTAAATCCTGATACAATTAACAATAACAACAGCCTGAATCACTTAAGTCCAAATCAGGAACATTAGGTATGAATTACAACCATTATAAAACTGTCAAGAGAATTTTTTCTTGCAAATCAAAGTCAATTTTATCATGTTCTGACTAAGTTCTCGTATATCAGGGGATTCTTTTGAATGGTGCACAAGACAATTCACATCAATTTTGATATTATACAAAGAATCAGTATGGAAAGAAATATGAAGCAACCTAACCTCAAAACCTTTGGGGAAGGTTGGATTTTTTAGCACTTTCACAGCCGAGCCATCAACAACACCATCTGAAACATCCCAATAATATCATGAGGGCATTAATTAACTCATCAGTAAGACCGGAGAATGTATCTGTAACTAGTCAACCTAAAGGGGTGCCAATTAACAGCACACACAACACACAAACTAGCAACAAGTGCATTTTAGCTCGGGAATTCACTTTAACTGAGTAAGATCATAATATTCTAAAGGGGTGCCAATTAACTCTAGCTTCCAAGAAATGTACTTTTACGATGTAAATTATTTCATCTTTTGCAGTGACAATTTTTAATACCATTGTCTCAAATAAAACCATAATGCTTAGTCTGCACATTATATCGTACATAATACGTACAATGATAAATGTGATAGACTGACACTCACTTGTAGCCTTGTCAGTTGCACCAGTAATAGGTGTCTTGACACACGATACCGCGGAGGCTGTGCGATTAGTAGGAGCACATACAATCTTACCAAGCAGCATGGACCCATTTCCAGCAAATTGACCAGGTCTCTTAACAACTGATATTGGATACGCAACAATGAAAAATGAGAGCATCAATTTCGTGAGAAGGATTGTTAGCTGTCTAAGCTATACATCATTTTCAATGCCATGAAATCATTAATATAAAGGATCATATTAGATGATGTTCATTGGCCCTTGATCTTCAATTACAACCATATAACAAAGTGCCGCAACTTCAATATCGATGACATCACTTAATCTCACATTCACACCATAAACAAATTCCACTGACAATGTAAATGTCTCAATAAACTCATATTCGTCTAAAAGGAGATCAACTCGCGTCGCGCAAAATCTAGCGACTGCAACAACTACAACGACATCAACAAATTTGAAAACGCGGCGACGTATTTGAAAGAAGCGATCGCGACGGAACTTACAGTGGAAGGATCGGAAAGCGACAACAGACTCCATCGAAAGAGAGATTGATCGAGAATGTGATGAAGGGAGAAGAAATGCTCCGCTTGTCCGCCAGCTATGAAATCAGACTCACCGGCATTGGTTTCATCGCCCATTTTATTTCACCTCATTAGATTCTACGCTCATTATCAGGCCCAATATGCAACGTATAGGCCCACTTTTCTTTTCCAACACGCAGAATTTTGCAATTCACGTCAATCGATCGGATGCGACCATAGGATCACAGTGTGACAAATTTGATCGAATAAAAAAAATTTATCTTTAAAATATTTATTCTAACATGAGAAATTTATTTTTTATTAATATTCAGATGATTATAAATATTTTCGATAATTAATTCAATTATTCTAACAGAATGGATGGTCGCCTACCGATAGTCCAACAAGGACGCTTCTTTCAGCTGACCTCTTGTAACCATTATTGGAAAAAACTTAATTAATCTAAAGGAATTATTAGTATTAGATTATCTCCTCATGAATGCTCCAAATGGACCAAATCATGAAGGAAAATGAATTTAGATACTTTTCTACAAAATAAAACTCATTCAAAATGT
>QZGG01003467.1:0-23409 GCA_006409495.1 Sedum album | reverse complement strand
GTGTGTTTAGGTTTGATTAAAACGATTTCATTAATCTGATCTTATTTGTTTAAAAATTAACTTTTTTCTATGTTTATCTAATAATCATAATTATCTCTATGCACTGACATAGTGACATGAAACAACAAGAGTTTGCAAATTATAGAAATTGAAAACACAAAGGAGAAAGAGCCTTAGTAAACAATTATGCAATCTGCATAACGGAAGTAACAATTAAAGTGACAATCAATCTCTATATGCTTCGTGCGTTCATGATACACAGAGTTTCGAATAATTTGAATAGCATTAGTATTGTCACAATACATGGGAGTAAGTCCCGAAACAGTACCACCCATATCATCCAACAACCAATGTATCCATCCTACCTATGCAGTAGTTGAAGCCATAACACCATATTCTGCTTTTGTAGAAGAGCATGAGACAACGGTTTGATTTTTGCTCCTTCAAAAAATAAGAGATTCACAAAAAATATGCAGAATCCAGTAACTGACTTTCGATCTGTCGGATTACTAGCCCAATCTACATTCATGTAAGCTCGCAATTCTAAGAAAGAAGTAGAAGGAAATAAGAGACTCTATAATTGTGTCCCTCGTAGATACAAAAGAATGCACAGTACAACCGCCCAATGAATTGTAGTAGGAGAAGAAATAAATTGACTAACCACATATGTAATATCTGATCTGGTGATAGTCAGATACACTAAACAACCAACAATAGTGCGATAATGAGTAGGATCTTACAAAGCAATTCCATCGATGGAGGAATACCGAGCACTGGCTTCAATCAGTTTATCAATAGTATGAGGAATACACGGTGAGGTAGTCGGAGTACATTATTGAGATCGGAGCGAAGTTAGAACTCAGACATGTAGACTGGAGAACCTGCTGAAGGTGAACGTTTCACAAAAGCTTTTTTGTTGGTTGACACGGATCACGTGCTAGTCATCTGAGAGGAGACTAGTGCTTCGAGAGATCTCTGCAGATGACACATCTCCGTTGTCCGAGAGGAAGTCAGTAGTTCGGAAGAATACTACAAAGGACGAAGCAGCTTTCGGGAGAATAGAGACTGCTGTGACAAGCCATAGAGCGGGAGCTCTACACTGAGGGGAGCTCAGTTCGCATCTATTGTCCTTCTCTCTCACATAATTACAGATAATTGTTTTTAACAATAACTAAAGGCTTTCTTTGACTTTCGAGCAGTTTGAACACACCTACATAATATGCAAGGAAGATTAAAATTAGAAACTGAAATCGTGTCTTAGCCACGTGCTAAGTAATTACCAGTCTACCACACATTCTCAAACAGTGTTTTATTTGATACTTGGATTGATATGTATTGAAAAGGTTCGAATGAGAACCTATTTAAAAATGAAAACTTAGAACTAATGTGAGCCTTAAGATCTAAAAATTAAATCATTTTTAATCATTTCAGATCAATATAGTTAATAAATGGATTATTTTAAATTGCATAAAAAATTAGTTTATATAATTTATTTTTAAATTTTAAATTAGAGGATATAAAAAGTGCATCACTAAATTCTTTAAAAGTGCATCAATTTTTAAAAAATTACAATAAAAAGTGCATTCCTAAAAATTTCAAAAATGCATCAAAATTTAAAAAAATTGTAATTTTTTTTTAATATGCAGACATTGTAATGCACTTTTTTTAAATATTGTAATGCATTTTTTTAAAACTTTAAACACATTGTAATGCACTTTTTATAAAAATATATTAATGCACTTTTAATAAATCATTAATTATCAATTATAAAAATTGAATTGACAAGTGTGCCCTCATATTGATTGATGATTCACATCCATTGAATTGTTTTATGGTTCATAGTGTGGTTCATAGTGATATATATTACTCAATAAGATGGACCAACATAATTCTTTGCGTGGCTATTTATGGTTGGATACTTGGATTCTCATTTATCACGAGCAATCCTATGCAACATAAATTCACCATTCCGGGTTGATGGAAACTCAAGCAAATAGCCAACTCCTGTCTATTAGTAATTTACAAATGGAAAAGAGAGTGCAAGTTATCTCAGTTTGCACGGTTGTTCCAGCAACATACCAACCTACTTCCGTCCCACGAAGGATTCATATCTAACCCCATTTGATCTTCAGTACCTACCAGTCAGGAGAGTTGAAATGCTACTTATCTACAGTTCAGATCTAATTCCAGACTTTGTTCAACGATTGAAAAAATCCTTAGCTCAAACATTGGACTTCTTCTACCCTTTAGCTGGTCGCATGTCTTATATTGAGAATGTTTCTAATGACACAATTTTGCTTTACATTGAGTGCAACATTGCTGGGGTGGAATTCACTCATGCTGTTGCGGAAAATATAACTATGGCCGATATACTTCAACCCGTATACGATCCGAAACTCATAAGATTGTTGTATGCCCAGTGAAATATAAATTTGACCCTCAGCCTTTACTTAGGGTGCACGTTACTGAGTTAGCAAAGGGTGGCTTCGTCATAAGTTTCGCGATGAGTCATGTTTTTGGTGATGGAAGTTCCATCGTGCATTTTATGAATTCCTGGGCCGAGATTTGTCACGGTTCCATATCTCCTAAAAGTCTACCGGTGTTCGAATGGAATTATCCAGGTCGGATGGAACTTTGGATCCTAAAAGAAATCTGAAGGACCGTGGTTAGTGTATCTAAGGACTCAAGAACTGTTAGGGACCTGAACCTTGACTGCAGGGACTTCACAAAGTATACACACAGCGGAAATGATGTCGAATGATTTCTTTATTAAATCAATCGACTATACAAAACAATAGTTTGTAACATGTAACAATACACAAGCTATTACAATACAAAAGTCAGCTTACCCAAGGTCAGTACCCTGTTCGTGACTTTCAGAGACGCGTACCACACACGATTCCCCCTGAATCTGTTGTAGCTCTCTCACACCAAGGTGCTGGGTTCTGATGCACTTCAGCCTTACACAGAACACCCTTGTTTCCTCCTGAGATCCCTCGCACTGTTGCTGGGAAGTCTTCCTGCCACCAGGTCCTTGAGAACCTTCAACTCCAAGCTTATCTTCTTGATGCACTTTAGCCTTACACAAAAAGATCTTCAACTCCTTTGAATCACTCTCTAGATTCCTTGAGTTGTGCTTGAGTTTCGAATGGGAGGGAGAGTTCAAAATGAGTTCATCCTTCTCATTTTGAATACAAACCCTTCTGCAGGGTCTTGTCCTCGGATGAACAGTGACCGATGGGACGGCACTGTTCACTTTGTGCTTTCGGCTGGGCTTCCTCCTATTATCCAATAGGTGCAGCATGGTCTCCAATATCTTCAAGATATTCACGAGTTCCAAGGGCGGCTAATTGGTACTATTTGCAGCATGCTTTTCTCTTTCCTGCTCTGCTGTCCTTCACGTGATCTGCTGTGTCCTCAGGTCCCTGAATGCTAATCCCAGGTACTTGATCCTATCAAGTTCTTCGTGATTATCAAGTCTTTCTGTCCATTGCTCAGGTACATCAGCCTGAAAACTTCACTCAAGACATCAAATGAATGCTGTCATCATCAAGATCCTTTGAGTTCACAAGAGGTATCCGAACCTCAAAACCCTCTTGAGGGATGTGAACCTCAGGATCTAACAATTTCCCCCTTTTTGATGATGACAAACACACGATAGATAATATAATGAAAGCATATCAGATAAGCATAATCTATCTAGTCTATGTAGTGAGTCACAAGTATGGACAGTTCCCCCTTTAACCCCGACCAGGGCTCTCACTCGAGTATCAGAGACAGGTCCCTAATATGATTCCCCCTGAGTGAGATACCCATAACTCTTCCCCCTTTTGGCATTATCAAATAAGGGTGGAAAGTTACACAAATAAGCCAAAAAAAAATGATCATGCAAACATGCAATTGGATTGAAATTTAGCAAACTTCAAATTTAAACATTAAATGTCACGGTGCATGTATTGATAGTCAAAAAAAATGATAAGTTTGGGGTAGGGTCAAGAACACGACTAGTCAAGGGTGGGACATTGGATAAGCATTCTTAAATCAGGGCCCTCAGTTCCTCAGTAAGTCCAGGACCTCAGCCAACATGGCCTTCACTTCCCTCTGTCCGGCCTCCAGGGCAATCATCCTCTGCTCAAGGTCCCCACTGAACACTTGAGGTAACTGATCCTCAGGAGCCTCCTCAACTGCTTGGTCCCCGGATTGTCTGGCAGGGTCACGAACCCATCCTTGGGTTTCGTCAAAGACCAGTCCCAGCTTCTTGAACAGCAGGGAGTCGAAGCTCTTAGTGATAGGGACCTCATCATCTGGAGCCCCGTAGACATCATTGTACTCGAGGATCTTCTTAATGATCCTGGGGAAGCCTAGCACACCAAACCCTCTGAGGTACTCCATCTGGTGAAGAACCAACTTCGGGAGATTGATCTTCTCCTTTCTGAGCAACTTGTCCTAAAGCAGCACGTCCTCCAGTTGGACAAAGCTGGTCTTGGACCCCCTCTGCATGAAGTTGGTCACCAGAAGCTTGTGAAGGATCTTCACCTTCACAGTCATGGACTTCGTTGACACCTTGCCCGGCTCAACTGTACCGCAGACCCTCTTCTGCACGGTATACCTATCCCCAGCCTCCGGGGGCCACACTCCCTTCACGAAGTGATCAAATCCCCGATGAGGGATCCCGAGCAGATGGGAGAGGTCCAGACTCGACACTCTCAGTTCCTCACCTCCAACCTTGAAGTTCAAGTAGACGTTCTTGCCCTTCACCTCCTTGGTCAGGTCCGAGTAGAACTCCAGGACCTTACTTGGGCTAACCAGTTCTTCTCCACACAGAAGGCTCTCCCAGCCTTGACTTCTAATCAACTCGAGCAACCCATCCAGTCTCTGCTCACGGAACCACTCCTCCGTGCATAGCAGCTCCTCCAACATCTCCTTCTTGGGTCCCTTGACCCTCTTTGCTGGTTCCTGAGCTTCCTCAGGGTCCTCTAATTCCCTTTTGGGTTTCTTGCTGGCTTTTCTCAGTGGCAGCAGTTTGATACTGGATGCAGGGATCTTTCCCTTTCTGTTAGGTCCCTTCTTGGAGTGCTCGGGCGGCTCAATCTCCTGGACCTCGTCACTTCTCTCTGGGGCAGCAATTTTTCCCATTTCTGCCAACCTCTGGACTCATCAGCACCTGCCTCAATCTCAGCACTGAGATCATCATCCTCCGTGTCCTCCCTTTGGACTTCAGCACTAGCAGGACCTTTGCCCTTAACCATGGCCTTTATGCGCTCTAGCACGGCAGCAGCAGCCTGATCTTCCTTCTCCAGTTCCTCCTCAGTGGCCTCAGCGACCTTATCATCCTTACCAACCTCTGTAACTCTTCCAGAGGCCTCAGACACCACAGTACCCACCACTGGTACTTCATCAACAGCCACATCAGCAACTCCACTCGTACCTCCAATCGGTACTTCAGCGACCACACCACTCTCAGTGGGCTCAACAGCAGCCAACATGCCCCCTCCTGGGGCCACCAACACTGAATCAACAACCTCAGCAACCGGCTTGCCCACCGAGGGGTCCACAGCCATATTCACACATGCATCAACACAACCCACAATTGGGGAAACAACAACTGAATTGAAGAGAACATTCAGATCCTTACCCTTGAATGAACTGACCAAAGTAGATGCAGCGCCCCCAGCGGCGGTTTCCACGGCGGTCTCCTCCACAGCGGTTTCCTCCGCCTGTTGCTCGACCACCTCCTGGGCCGCAACAACCTCTGCCGGTTGTTCAATCACCACTGAAGCCGCGACGATTTCCTCGGCCACCGCCGACTGGATCTGGACATTTGTGGCGCCGTCGGCCACGGAGTTGGATGCTTCGGTGTTGGAGTTTGTTGAGGATGCCATTAGAGATTTCGTAATGTCGTCGGAGTTGAGTCGGAGTTTGATTTCGGAGAGATGTGAGATTTTGCAAATTTGAATTTTGAAATCTCTTTCCGAAACCCCAAATCCCTTTTCTACAATCAATGAGACCTTTGGACAAAACTGTTGGGCTTTCAATGCACTTGTCCAATCGTCGCGTCCCTTCGCCTCACGCCTCTTTCCAAGACCATTAATTGAAGTACACATCCCCACCTGCTCTCATAAAGTTACTGTTGCTATGACTTCCCTGGTCACATACCTCATGCTTGTCTGGAGGTTCCTGAACCCAGTCACTGCCCTGAACAAAGAATGCAAATCCAATACCTTTCCAAAGACTACACAAGGGACGTTGTGATGACTTGGCTGAACCCAAAGGGTTATAAGATATCTGTACATCACAACTGAAGTCACTCACAACTCACCTTAGTGAATTTTTCATCAAGTCCCTCAGTGTGTATGGCTAGGGTGGCTAATGTACACTTCCTTCATGAGGTTTGGGATCAAGATCCGGAAGGTACGGCTAGAAAGAAATTCAGCACCAAAATATGACATTTTCATGTTTAATCAAGAAGTAATGCATGCAATCAATCTATCACACATAGACAAAATCACATACTTAGGCTTATAAGCATAACTAACTACCTTACTCTAACCAATCATTGGAAGAAAAGTTAGGAGTACCTCACTAGGTAGAGATCATGCCAAGAGCCATTCTGAACTTCTCGAACGGTTCCCTGCTCAGGGCCTTGGTGAAAATATCAGCCACTTGCTCCTCGGTCCTACATGACTCCATGCACACAAGTCCCTTCTCTACACAATCCCGAATAAAGTGATGTCTAATTTCAATGTGCTTCATCCTACTATGGTGAGTTGGATTCTTAGCAACAATTATAGCACTTGTATTATCACAATATATAGGAATTTTATCAAAGAAAAGATTGAAGTCACTTAGCTGGTTCCTCAGCCATAGGAGCTGTGCACAACAGGACCCTGCAGCAACATACTCGGCCTCCGTAGTAGAAAGAGCTACTGAGTTCTGCTTCTTAGATCCCCAAGATACTAAGCAAGAGCCCAGATATTGTGCCATCCCTGATGTGGACTTTCTATCAGCTCGGTCCCCAGCATAGTCTGCATCGGTATATCCCTCCAATGTCAGGGACTTGAACCTCGGATACCACAGAACCAGGTTCCTCGTTCCCTTCAAGTACCTCAGAATCCTCTTCACAGCCTTCACGTGTGATTCCCTGGGATCTGACTGATACCTGGCACAAACACTAAACATTATATCAGGACGACTAGCAGTAAGATAGAGTAATGAACCTATCATGCCCCTGTATAGCGTAGGATCTGTTTGGGAGAGCTCTCGTCCCTGGACATTAAGTCGCTGGTAGAGCTTGGAGTAGTCGAGGGCTTTGATGTCTCAAGTCCATACTTCTTGACTACCTCGGTCAGGTACTTCTCTTGGTGTATCTTGGTTCCTGACTCTCCCTGACTTATCTGAAGTCCCAGAAAGTATGTGAGTTCCCCCACCATACTCATCTCAAATTCACTCTCCATAAGTTGAGTGAACTTCTTGACTAGGTCCTTACTAGTCGATCCGAAGACTATATCATCCACATAGACTTGCACCACCAAGAGATGTTTCTCCGTCCTTAGAAGAAACAAGTCTTATCCACGGTCCTCGTTCATATCCATGAACTATGAGAAAGTCTGATAACCTCTCGTACCATGCTCTAGGTGCTTGCTTTAATCCATAAAGCGCCTTGTCCAGGACATATACCTTGTCCGGATGATCAGGGTCTTCAAACCCTGGAGTCTGCTTCACATATACCTCCTCCTTGAGGTACCCGTTCAAGAACGCCGTCTTCACGTCCATCTGATGGAGCTTGAATCCATACTGAACTGAATAGGCAATGAGCAATCTGATAGCTTCTAGTCTCGCTACCGGTGCGAAGGTCTCATCGTAGTCGATGCCTTCCTGTTGATTGTACCCTTGCACAACCAACCGAGCCTTGTTCCTCACAACAAGTCCCTGCTCATCCTTCTTGTTCCTGAAGACCCATCGAGTCCCTATCACCTTTCGTTGCTGGTCTAGGTACAAGTCTCCACACTTTGTTCCTCTCGAACTGATGCAATTCCTCATGCATCGCTTGAACCCAATCGGGGTCCTTGAGTGCCTCCTGAACCGTCTTAGGTTCCATCAGGGACACGAACGCGGTCTGAACCCGTTCTCCTTTGATAGCAGCATAACAATAGAAGTCTTGAAGTCTCCTGTTTGGTTGACTAACCCGAGCACTTCTCCTCTGTGGAACTACCTCTCCTAAGGTCTCCAACTCATTGTTATCTCCCTGAGGTCCCTGATCTGGTTCAAGTACCTCCTGCGGATCTTCATGCAACTGATCTTGCACAAGTCCCTCATCATGGACTGGATCCTCATCAATACCATCAAGTACTGGATTCCCATCGACACCTTCCTGTGCCTCATCGATACCCTCTTGTACCGGACCCTCTGTGTCTTCAGCATCTGGCCGTGTGAACACAAAGACTTCTGCTGGTTCCTGACCCCCTTGATCGTTGCCAGGGTCATGAACCTCAGCAGGGTTCCTTGGCATGACATTCTCGTCAAAAACCACATGTACACTCTCTTCGACTGATCTAGTCCTCTTGATGTACACCTTGTAGGCTCTACTATGCATTGAGTACCCTACAAATATTCCTTCTTCGCTTCTTGCATCAAACTTCCCAAGTTGATGTTTCCCGTTGTCATGAACGAAGCACGACACCCGAATACCCTCAAGTGTGATATAGAAGGTCTTCTGCCCTTCAACAACTCGTACGAGTCTTGTTCAGAAGTGGCCTCAAGTAGGCCCTGTTCAACACATAGCACGCTGTGCTCATGGCCTCTGCCCAAAATCTCTTTGGCAGTCCACTCTCAAGCAACAAGGTCCTGGTCATATCTTCCAGGGTCCTGTTCTTCGCTCAACTACCCCATTCTGCTGTGGAGTCCTTGGAGCTGAAAAGTTGTGATGAACACCCTGACTAGCACACCAGCTGATGAATTGTGCGTTGTCAAACTCAGTACCATGATCTGATCTGATGCTTCTGAGTTTCTTAACAAGTGAAGTCTCTACTTCCTTTGCCCAGGTTCCGAACCGATCAAATACCTCAGTCTTTGAAGATATAAAATCGTCCATGTAAACCTTGAATAATCATCAACCAAGACGAACACATACTTGTTCCCTCCGATTGATTGAGTCCTCATTGGTCCGCATAAGTCCATATGCACCAATTCCAAGGGACTGCTGGTACTCACAACCTTCTTTGGCTTGAATGAGGTTCTTGTCTGCTTTCCTCTTGTACAGGGTACACATACCTCGTCAGGTACCTGACCAAGTTCTGGAAGGCCTCGAACAAGATCCAACCTCTGAAGTTTCTGCATCAACTTCCGATTCACATGACCAAGACGTCTATGCCAAAGGTTTGAGTTGTCTGCCCTAGATGACAAACAGAGGTACTCATCCGGATCCCAACTTGGATCGGTCTTGTATACCCCATTATCAACCGTGCCTTTGAGAAGAATCTTACCTGTGCTAAGAGACTTAACAAAACACCCATTAGATGTGAAAACAACCTTGTTGTTTCCTCCTTGACAAAGTTGATAAACACTAAGTAAATCAAATTTAGATTATGAACCAAGTTCACATTATCAATGCTAACCTTTCCGATAAGCTTACCATACCGGTACCAAAGATCTCACCCTTGCTCTTGTTTCCAAAGGTAATAGAGCCCCCTGGATGCTGCTGCAGTGAAGAGAAATAGTCCATTTGACCTGTCATGTGGCTTGAACACCCGCTGTCCATATACCAGGGACCTGTTCCAGTACCAGTCCCTCTCTTCACCTGCACACAAACAATCAGTTCTTACGAACCCAAACGAGCTTTGCCTCTTTGGGTTTCTTCTTAGAAACAGAACCAACACAAACAATAGGGTTAGAAACATTAGCATCAGCTTTGACATCCTTGTCAATCCGGGTTGACGTCCCTCGCTTAGACAACCAGGGTCCTGAACCTCAGTTTGGAAGCTTTCCGACACTTGTTCTTCAAATGTCCCTCTTTTCCACAATGGAAACAGATCTTCTTCCCTTTGAAGTTCTCCTTCTTGAACTCAGCAATCTTCTTCTTTCGATGGTTGAAGTCGATCCTTGTTGGTTCGCGACCCTGAGCATTCTTTGCCCATATACGGTATCCCTTACCATATGTCCTAGCCTTGTCTTGAAGGTCCACCTTGACATGTGGAGTACTCCTAGGCTCACCAGCTTGTGGAGCTCTCTTCAGTATGGTTACCTCACCATAACCGAGACCGGGTCTTGACTTCTTTGTTCCCTGAACATCTGTCTTTACCCTTGCAGCAGGTTCACGACCCTGCTTAGCTTGACCAGGTCCGCGACTAGTCTCGCAACCCTGTCTTCTGTTGAGTTCAGTCTCAAGCTGCCTAATCCTGGCATCTTTCTCAACAAGCTGAGCATCTTGCTTAGCAATCACATTAGACAACTCATAATATTTATCATGAAAGCCTCTAATAATATTAATTAGATCGGTACGTGATTCAAAAGTAGATGACTTAGAGGTATTCTTTACCTCCGAGGATGAGGATGATGAGGATCCACCTCTGGCCATAAGACATGTGGTCCTCTGAAGGACTTGACCTCACATTGACTATCCAGGTCGCTGTCTTCCTCGGAGTCCCCCCAAGCAGCGATCATGGCCTTGTTGTCCTTCGGTCTCTCACCGTGAGGTTTTCCTTGTTGTTAGCTTGATCCCACTTTTTCCTTCTGCAATCCTTAGCAAAATGTCCTTTTCTGCCACAATAGAAACACTCATCGTCCATTGTTGCAGTCCTTTTCTGACGTTGGGTCTTTGAGTTCCCTGGATTCGGTTTCAGGGTCATGACCTTCATGGCATCCGTCAGAAGTTTTCATCCCTCTTCCTTCTTTCTTTCACCAGAACCTTTGTTGAACTTCTTCCATTTGGAGTTCTTCTGGTTCTTTCCCTTCTCGAGACCAAGGCAATCTGCTTTCCGGATCTTTGAGGTTCGCGACCCTCGAGCTTCATCTTCTCAATGAGCATGTCGCTCTCCAGCTTAGATACCAGGTCCTCTAGAGTCATTCTCTTAGTATCAGCAAGAGAAGCTAAGGTCCTTGATATGTCATCCCACTCCGGTGACAATCCTTGAAGGAAATGATGGGTGATCTCCCATGTCTCGTACACTTTTCCAAGTCTTGGACAAGGTAGCCAAGCATCCTTGAAACCTTGAGTGATACCCATGTATCGACTCATCCTTGTTTTGACGAAGACTCCTGTACCTCGTCTGAGCAGTGAGGATCCTGTTCTTTCTGACGTCCCCGAACCATCATATATCCTCCTCAGGGCATCCCAGACCTCAGACGGGTCCTTGTAGATGATGACCTTCTCTAGATCACCAGGTTCCAAAGCAGCATGCAGAACCTTCATGGCTTGAGCGTTCTTCTGAAGCTTCTTGAAGTCCTCAGTGGTGTAGAGAGCCCTCGGCTTCTCTTTGGTCTGGTCTTCATCATCCATGATGAGCTGACGACCCTGCTCAATGATCTGCCATACCTCGCCATCTAAAGCAAGGACGTGTTCCTCGAACCGAATCGCCCAAGAGTCATACTCTCCCGGTTTGAGCTTTGGAGGCGTCGAGAACGAATCACCTGACATACCTGCAAACTAACCAACAATCTAGAGCACAGGGCTCTGATACCAATTGAAGGACCGTGGTTAGTGTATCTAGGGACTCAGGAACTGTTAGGGACCTGATCCCAGACTGCAGGGACTTCACAAAGTAAACACGCAGCGGAAATGATGTCGAATGATTTCTTTATTAAACAATCGACTATACAAAATAGTTTGTACTATGTAACAACAATACAAGCTATTACAAAAAGAAGTCAGCTTACCCAGGGTCAGTACCCCGTTCGTGACTTCAGAGACGCGTACCACACACGATTCCCCCTGAATCTGTTGTAGCTCTCTCACACCAAGGAGCTGGGTTCTGATGCACTTCAGCCTTACACAGAACACCCTTGGTTCCTCCTGAGATCCCTTGCACCGTGGCTGGGATGTCCTTCTTCCACCAGGTCCTCGAGACCCTCCACTCCGAGCTTATCTCCTTGATGCGCTTTAGCCTTACACAAGAAGATCTTCAACTCCTTTGAATCACTCTCTAGATTCCTTGAGTTGCTCTTGAGTTTCGAATGGGAGAGACTATTCAAAATGGCTTCACTCTCTAGATTTTGAATAGAGACCCATCTGCAGCGTCTTGTCCTCGGATGAACAGTGACTGATGTCTACAGGGACTTGAACTGATGTGAACAATGACCAATGTGATGTGAATAGTGACCGATGCGATGTCCTTGATATCTGCTGCAAGACATCTCCCATCAACTCTGATCACTTCGATCCCTCACCTGCTCTCTGAAGTCTTTCAGCTGCTATCTGACTTCCCTTATCTGCTCTGACTTCCTTCACCTGCTCTCTGATGTCCATCAGGTCCCTGAATGTCAATCACAGGTACTTGATCCTTCAGGTCCCTCTTGATTGTCGAGTCCTTTTGTCTTTAACTCAGGTATAGAAACCTGAACACTTGATTCAAGACATTAAACAAGTGTTGTCATCATCAAAACATGGGTACGTGATCCTTTGAGTTCACATGAGGTATCCGAACCTCAAAACCCTCTTGAGGGATGTAAACCTCAGGATCTAACACAAACACTATTAAAAGCCTTTGACAACCTAGTCAATAATAATGATTCAGCTTTTTCACAATTCAAATTATTGAATATCTAAATTTTTTAGGGAATTGAGGCAATGAGTCATGACAGTTGACAGATCGTGCTGGTTAAGACTTAAGTGTGATGTTTATGATACTCTTTATGTTCCCTTTTACTTGTTTAAAAGAACATATATCATTGTATTTAAATTAATAATGAACGTAAAATATGTGATTGAAAATGAATAATTTATATAATTTGTGAGAAAAAGTAAAATATTTGGTTGGAAATGATTAAAAGTAAATAAAAGTCAGGGACATCCCATGACCCCAAAAGAAAAGTGGACAAACATTGAAGATTGTACTACCCTCCGTCCTATAATTTTTATCTTGTTTCATTATTATATGTCTCACATATATTAGGAAAATGAGACAAAAATAACGGGACGGAGGAAGTATGAATATAAGTCATCGGTTTACTACAAAAATCTTCTTAATTTGTATGGTTGTCTAAGTATAATGTGAGTATTTATGACATTCAGCATGGCAGCTTATTGGTAGACTTTCAAATTGATTGGGTTTAATTATAATTCACGTGGAGACACAATTAGTGATAATATATATAGAAGGAATCCTATCTTTTGTCAGTACATTTTTATTAGAATTTTATTTTACAAGACCAATTTTTTTTATAAAAAAATGTATTCCTACATCGAACAAAACACCAGAACCTTAGAAATCGGATGGCTGACTGTTAGGCCGCTACAACATCACCTTTTTCTCTTGTTAAAAATTACTTCTAGATAAGAAAAATAATTAAAGTTGAAAAGGTCAAGGTTAGTGAGTATCACACAATTATTCATTATGGATGAAATGATATAACGTAGCATTTTAACATCTACGAATTGTGCTCATAATGCAATCTGAATCCTTATTTCACGAAAAAAATCGCGATAAAACAACATACATTTAACGTTTTTATCCTTGAAATATTGTCAAAAATCATAGGCGATTTCGAAATTACTCAAGTGATATACATTAAACAATGAGGGACGAAGCTTTTAATAGGTGCAAGCACCAAGAAGGACAGATTTAATTGACAAGGATGAATGATGACATTTTGAAATAATTTGAGTTTTCATAAATATGAAAAATGATACTCCGTCTCCGTATCATTTTAATTATTAATAGCAAGTAATTAAATCATCATTTAATATTTACATTATTTTTTTGTCCATGTAAACCTTGAATAATCTTCAACCAAGACGAACACATACTTGTTCCCTCCGATTGATTGAGTCCTCATTGGTCTGCATAAGTCCATATGCACCAATTCCAAGGGACTGCTGGTACTCACAACCTTCTTCGGCTTGAATGAGGTTCTTGTCTGCTTTTCTCTTGTACAGGGTACACATACCTCGTCAGGTACCTGACCAAGTTCTGGAAGACCACGAACAAGATCCAACCTCTGAAGTTTCTGCATCAACTTCCGATTCACATGACCCAATCGTCTATGCCAAAGGTTTGTGTTGTCTGCCCTTGATGACAAACAGAGGTACTCATCCGGATCCCAACTTGGATCGGTCTTATATACCCCATTATCAATCATGCCTTTGAGAAGAATCTTACCTGTGCTAAGAGACTTAACAAAACACCCATTAGATGTAAAAACAACCTTGTTGTTTCCTCCTTGACAAAGTTGATAAACACTAAGCAAATCAAATTTTAAGTTATGAACCAAGTTCACATTATCAATGCTAACCTTTTCCGATAAGCTTACCATACCGGTACCAAAGATCTCACCCTTGCTCTTGTTTCCAAAGGTAATAGAGCCCCCTGGATGCTGCTGCAGTGAAGAGAAATAGTCCATTTTTCCAGTCATGTGGCTTGAGCACCCGCTGTCCATATACCAGGGACCTGTTCCAGTACCAGTCCCTCTCTTCACCTTTGAGGATGAGGATCCACCTCTGGCCATAAGACATGTGGTCCTCCTGAAGGACTTGATCTCACATTGACTATCCAGGTCGCTGTCTTCTTCAGAGTCCCCCCAAGCAGCGATCATGGCCTTGTTATCCTTCGGTCTCTCACCGTGAGGTTTTTCCTTGTTGTGAGCTTGATCCCACTTTTTCCTTCTGCAATCTTTAGCAAAATGTCCTTTTCTGCCACAGTAGAAACACTCATCGTCCATCGTTGCAGTCCTTTTCTGACGCTGGGTCTTTGAGTTCCCTGGATTTGGTTTCAGGTTCATGACCTTCATAGCATCCGTCAGAAGTTTTTCATCCCCTTTTCCTTCTTTCTTTTCACCAGAACCTTTGTTGAACTTCTTCCATTTTGAGTTCTTCTAGTTCTTTCCCTTCTCAGAGACCAAAGCAATCTGTTTTCCGGTTCTTTGAGGTTCGCGACCCTCGAGCTTCATCTTCTCAATAAGCATGTCACTTTCCAGCTTAGATACCAGGTCCTCTAGGGTCATTCTCTTAGTATCAGCAAGTGAGGCTAAGGTCCTTGATATGTCATCCCACTCCGGTGACAATCCTTGAAGGAAGTGATGGGTGATCTCCCATGTCTCGTACACTTTTCCAAGTCTTGACAAGGTAGCCAAGCATCCTTGAAACCTTGAGTGATACCCATGTATCGACTCATCCTTGTTTTGACGAAGACTCATGTACTCGTCTGTGCAGTGAGGATCCTGTTCTTGACGTCCCCGAGCCATCATATATCCTCCTCAGGGCATCCCAGACCTCAGACGGGTCCTTGTAGATGATGACCTTCTCTAGATCACCAGGTTCCAAAGCAGCATGCAGAACCTTCATGGCTTGAGCGTTCTTCTGAAGCTTCTTGAAGTCCTCAGTGGTGTAGAGAGCCCTCGGCTTCTCTTTGGTCTGGTCTTCATCATCCATGATGAGCTGACGACCCTGCTCAATGATCTGCCATACCTCGCCATCTAAAGCAAGGACGTGTTCCTCGAACCGAATCGCCCAAGAGTCATACTCTCCCGGTTTGAGCTTTGGAGGCGTGAGAACGAATCACCTGACATACCTGCAAACTAACCAAAATCTAGAGCACAGGGCTCTGATACCAATTGAAGGACCGTGGTTAGTGTATCTAGGGACTCAGGAACTGTTAGGGACCTGATCCCAGACTGCAGGGACTTCACAAAGTAAACAGCAGCGGAAATGATGTCGAATGATTTCTTTATTAAACAATCGACTATACAAAACATAGTTTGTAATATGTAACAACAAACAAGCTATTACAAAAAGAAGTCAGCTCACCCAGGGTCAGTACCCTGTTCGTGACTTCAGAGACGCTACCACACACGATTCCCCCTGAATCTGTTGTAGCTCTCTCACACCAAGGAGCTGAGTTCTGATGCACTTCAGCCTTACACAGAAACCCTTGGTTCTCCTGAGATCCCTTGCACCGTGCTGGGATGTCCTTCTTCCACCAGGTCCTCGAGACCTTCACTCCGAGCTTATCTCCTTGATGCGCTTTAGCCTTACACAAGAAGATCTTCAACTCCTTGAATCACTCTCTAGATTCCTTGAGTTGCTCTTGAGTTTCGAATGGAGATATTTCAAAATGGCTTCACTCTCAGATTTTGAATAGAGACCCATCTGCAGCGTCTTGTCCTCGGATGAACAGTGACTGATGTCTACAGGGACTTGAACTGATGTGAACAATGACCAATGTGATGTGAATAGTGACCGATGCGATGTCCTTGATATCTGCTGCAAGACATCTCCCATCAACTCTGATCACTTCGATCCCTCACCTGCTCTCTGAAGTCTTTCAGCTGCTATCTGACTTCCCTTATCTGCTCTGACTTCCTTCACCTGCTCTCTGATGTCCATCAGGTCCCTGAATGTCAATCACAGGTACTTGATCCTTCAGGTCCCTCTTGATTGTCGAGTCCTTTTGTCTTTAACTCAGGTATAGAAACCTGAACACTTGATTCAAGACATTAAACAAGTGTTGTCATCATCAAAACATGGGTACGTGATCCTTTGAGTTCACATGAGGTATCCGAACCTCAAAACCCTCTTGAGGGATGTAAACCTCAGGATCTAACACAAACACTATTAAAAGCCTTTGACAACCTAGTCAATAATAATGATTCAGCTTTTTCACAATTCAAATTATTGAATATCTAAATTTTTTAGGGAATTGAGGCAATGAGTCATGACAGTTGACAGATCGTGCTGGTTAAGACTTAAGTGTGATGTTTATGATACTCTTTATGTTCCCTTTTACTTGTTTAAAAGAACATATATCATTGTATTTAAATTAATAATGAACGTAAAATATGTGATTGAAAATGAATAATTTATATAATTTGTGAGAAAAAGTAAAATATTTGGTTGGAAATGATTAAAAGTAAATAAAAGTCAGGGACATCCCATGACCCCAAAAGAAAAGTGGACAAACATTGAAGATTGTACTACCCTCCGTCCTATAATTTTTATCTTGTTTCATTATTATATGTCTCACATATATTAGGAAAATGAGACAAAAATAACGGGACGGAGGAAGTATGAATATAAGTCATCGGTTTACTACAAAAATCTTCTTAATTTGTATGGTTGTCTAAGTATAATGTGAGTATTTATGACATTCAGCATGGCAGCTTATTGGTAGACTTTCAAATTGATTGGGTTTAATTATAATTCACGTGGAGACACAATTAGTGATAATATATATAGAAGGAATCCTATCTTTTGTCAGTACATTTTTATTAGAATTTTATTTTACAAGACCAATTTTTTTTATAAAAAAATGTATTCCTACATCGAACAAAACACCAGAACCTTAGAAATCGGATGGCTGACTGTTAGGCCGCTACAACATCACCTTTTTCTCTTGTTAAAATTACTTCTAGATAAGAAAAATAATTAAAGTTGAAAAGGTCAAGGTTAGTGAGTATCACACAATTATTCATTATGGATGAAATGATATAACGTAGCATTTTAACATCTACGAATTGTGCTCATAATGCAATCTGAATCCTTATTTCACGAAAAAAATCGCGATAAAACAACATACATTTAACGTTTTTATCCTTGAAATATTGTCAAAAATCATAGGCGATTTCGAAATTACTCAAGTGATATACATTAAACAATGAGGGACGAAGCTTTTAATAGGTGCAAGCACCAAGAAGGACAGATTTAATTGAGAAGGATGAATGAGGGAACCAAAATAGACAAATTGAATCAGACAAGGGCCAGTGTGTCTAAAATTCTGCTACACACATTTCCAATACAACTACTACTACGAAAGAAGACTAGTTTAAATGAATGATGTGTTATATTTATGTTTCGACCACTACACGGCCAGGCCAGTAAGATGTTGCTGCATGGTAACATTAAATGATATAATGTTTTACACATGTGAATGATAACACCTGTTCTCATCTCTATCTGCCAAGATTCATCAACCCTAATCTCTGACCTCTTTCTAGGTGAAACACCTCTCATCTCTCATCTCCCACTTAGCTCATCCGCTAGCCTTTTTAGCGGTGGCGGCGAGGTCGGCTATGGGACGGCGTTTGAGAGGGTTGAGCATCTGGGAGGTTCCCTGTCGGTGTGCCGGAGGATGGTTCCCCATCTCAGTTTTTTTCACCTCCTTCGTCATTGGTTGCTGACAGGTTAAGCGTCTTTTTGTCCTTGGGTCTCTTCGGGTGTTTGTAGTGTCCGGCGTTTCGCGGCTGTGGTGTTCGGCGTTTGTACAGTGGTTGTCTGTCTCGTCGGCTGCTGCATGCGGCTGTTTTGGTCTCCATCGGCGGTCTTTAGGTGCTGGCGTCGCTTTTGGTCGTTTGCTTTTTTGGTTGTTTAGATGGCTTACGGTGGCGTCAGCTGCCTTTTTTGTTGCTGTCGGCCGGCTCTGGCTGGTCTGGCATGTTGCTGATCTCGTCTGGGGCTGCTTTCGCTCTGCGTCGGCGTCCTGGGCATTTTGATAGCTGCATCCGGCCTCCTTACACTGGGTTTGGGCTGCATATTTTTCAGACGGCGGTTATCTGGCTGGTCTTCAATGCTGCTTGTGCAGTCTGGGTGCTGATCGTCTCTTTTCCGATCCACCGGCGGCTTCTTGCTAGCGTGGTCGTCCTCAGTCCGGCGATGCGCAGCTTCGGCTGCTGCTCTTTCCGGTTGCTACGTGGCTTCTTCCGCTGGCTACGTGGCATACTCCTTTTACACACACGTGTGCTCTCTTCCCACGCGTGTCGCCTTCAGTTCCCCACGTGTCCTCCTATTTTCCTTCATCAACATCCACGTGGTCCCAGCTTGTCTCAAATTGATATACAATTGTGTGCTGGCAACGTGCTTTGTTTTATGGGGAGCTACCACAATTAGTTCACGTTTGATTTTCCTCCGAGACTACCTATTTCGATATACACGGTCGTTATGTTTTATTTATCTCAGCATTCTCGGAAGTCAGTCAGCTTGGACGTACTTCACTTCCTGCTCACTCTGTCAAATTTCTGTCAGTTTTAATGGTGCTACTCGCTGGCACGTGCTATCTGCATACCGATGCTGGTGCACACGAAAGGCGAACGAGCATTCATGGAGCTGGATTTTTCACTATTTTTCAAATTATTTGTAACACTGCTCTATGTTTGTTTCATTCCTGAGGTTTTATCCTCAGTGTTTTCAGTTCAGTTCATACTGAACAATTACTATCAAAAAAAAAGATTCATCAACCCTAATAACACTCAAATCTCTGCATCATTATATGTTTAGATGTTGACTCATAAAACTTGATTTATATTTGGGTTTTTCTAGGTTTAAATGACGAAATGTCTAATAAATTGCAGGATTATATTGAACTGATTACCATTTAAACTCGAAAAATGGCTTACAGTTCCTGATTCATAATTCAATTTTAACTATCACTTCATCAATATGTGAAACAATTTGTCAACTAACTTTTATACAATATTTCTATTTACTTTTAAAGTTCCCAATTTGCACAAGGAGTAGCGGCCTAGCGGTCAGCCACTTGGTCTCTGGTCTCAGATGTCGGTGGTTCAAGCCCTCCTGAGTGCATAGCCGCCTTGAGTATGGGGTTTGTCCATTCCTAGAGCGATGAAGTAGTAATAAATTTTTTTTAAAAAAAAAAAGTGTATAATTGAATGAAACGGTGGGTAATAAATGAGATGGAAAAGAAATGTGAGGAGAAGAAATGAAACACGAGTACCTGAACATAAATAAGTATGGAGGGATGAATCATCATCCGCCTAATTATCTCAAACTGCGTCTGTTTGGATGTCTTTGTTTTCCTTGGCTTCGACCTTATGATTCTGGAAAATTGATAAATCCATCGAGACCGTGTCTCATTATTGGATATTCCATCTCTCAAAGTGCTTATCGTTTCATGGACTTGGACACTAATCGCATATTCATCTCACGGCATGTTGTATTTTTTGAGCATACATTCCCATTTGAGGCCACTAGTATCAAGTCATGTTCTAACATGCGTAAACATCATGCAACATCTCTTTTCATTTCTCAACCGGAAAACATCTCTGTCTTGGGTCCCGCACCAATTTCATCGCCTTCTCTACTTGGATCACCTCCTCATATAAGAATAGTGCATCACACTCAAAATCCATCTTCATCTCATGCACCCCTTGCATGCTTCTTGTCCATGTACATCGCCGCAAGATCATTCGACATCTCCACGTCTAGTGGAACAAGCATCTCAAAATGGATTGACAGGTTCTTCATCTATTCAAACATCACAAACAAGGTCTCATTCTATGCAACCAACTCACACCATGATGACAAGGAGTAAATCAGGAATATATAAACCCAAAACTTATACTGTGACAAAGCATCCTCTTCCAAATGATGTTGAGCCTGCATGTGTCTCTCAAGCCCTTTCTGACCCTAAATGGCGTGCTGCTATGTCCGATGAGTTTACAGCACTGATTCGCCATGGTACTTGGGATCTCGTTCATCCACCGACTGATGCCAATATTAGGGGTAACTGCAGTAAACCACCATTATAATATGGTGTTTTGCAGTAAACCACCATTATAAAAACTTTTTTCGAAACGAGTATATTATAACATCGCCGTTAACAGAAAACCACCAATTTAACTGTTCCGTTAAAACTTTCGTTAAGTGCGTGTACATGTGGCAATAAAATATTATTTTATATTAAAATTAATTACCGAAAACCACTATTATAATCTCAATTTTACGAAAAACCACCATTTTAATAACTTATTATCAGATTCTACCACTTGCACTGTTCATGCTAGATCAGAGGCTCATATGATAATTTTACTCGTTGATAAGTATCTACCAGCTACATAGTGCTTCAATTTAATCTCGATGGAAGTCAATGAAGAAAATAATGTAAGAAATACAAAAAGAAACTCTTGTTTGAGAGTTTATTATCAATATTTAATGATTATCGACTGCACGATTTAATTCTTTTAAAACTCGATGGAAGTTAAATATAAATAACTTTCTCATTTTATTTTACGAAATATGATTTATTATATCACTACTTTTAAACTCTAATTGTTTTTCGATATTGATTTTAAAGATCGACTCCCTGACCTAGTCCGTATATATCCATTTACACTCAAACCAACCACACTATACAAGTACAATCAAATCTCTACGAAACCCCAAAAAGCTACAATCTTTACAACCCTTTAACCCGATCTTCAACAATCAGATCAAATCAGCCAAACCCAGATGGAGTGAGATGAAGATGATGGAGATCGGGATTGTGAGTGTGGGTGTGTTATTGGGGCTTTCTCAATCTCTGGCATCCCCTTCTTCTTCTCTCTCACACTGTCTTCTTAGGTTGTTGTACAGGTATTGATACACACGTTTAGACATGTATGATGTATGCGTTCGTGTATTCTCAGCGTCTGAGTTTGTAGCTGCGTACAGAGTTGAAACATTATATTTTTCACGCTTTCTCGATTCTTTTCTTGCTCTCCTCGCTTTTCATTTTCTTACTGTTTTTTTTATTTTCTTACTCTTTTTTTGTATGTCTGGCCGACAGTTGGCGTCAGTTTATTTACTCATACCCGCCAAATATCGCGAGTAGTTGTAACTGTGGGGGTCATTCTGTGTATTTTTGTATTTTCAATTGACTCCCTTAAGTATTGATTTGTTAGATTTGATCCCTTTTATAGTTTTTTTAAAAATGGAATTTATGGCTAGTTAAGGAGCATGTGGAGCTTACTAGGGGATGAACAACTAATTACTAAATTGTATGATTCCATTGCAATAATTCAATCGATGTATGTACCAAATAAGAAATTGGATGACGAAATAAAAATGAATAAAAAAGTGGAAATGAAACAGAGGAGACTCAGACCCATTCTGATGGCAACAAAATCAAGTAACATTGAAAGATGATAGCAGGATTAGAAAATCTTTCTAATAACATGCCACGGGCCATCCAGAATACGTCACAAATCACAGCATATCAACAGTGGCGGATCTAGGATTGGAAGGGACCGGGGGCAAAGTACTCATACCCTTAAGATAGTGGGGGCAAGACGTTAATACATTAAGAAATCTCGTTAATTTTACACTAAATAATAGACGTTTTTCAAAATTTACCGGGGGCGGCCGCCCCCGGTACTCCCTTAATGCATCCGCCACTGCATATCAAGCATACTATACCAACACATTAAGCCAAATCATATACTGATCCACTGATACTGTGTATAAATAATCTACCGTCAAGTATCCACCCGGTTACTAAGCAAGAAACAACTCACTGAGCTATGATATTCAGCTAGCGCTTAAAAACTCATTTCACTAGCTACAACAACAAAATAGAGGCACGGTGCTAAAATGCAAAAAAATTGTCCAAGTAAAGTCAATGCACCTTATGCCTTAGAAACATAAATCAGTAGAGCAAACTACAAAGTAATTCCGATCAGACCAACAGCATCCAAAAACCAAAAGCAATATTCCTTTAACCCTATTTCACTAATATTTCCAATTCAGAATTTCAAAACATATCCATCAATTCAACTCATTGGTTCCATATCAATTATACAAACCCTAAAACACAATCCAGGTCAAATCAAAGGAACAATAAATTAAGAAACATGAATCGGCTTACTTTTTGTGCCTCTGAGCGAACGGAGAGTTCTTCGCATCCTCCTCAGCAAATCAAACCACAAAATCAAATCCAATTCAACTCAAATCGAAAATCGATTTCAAATCAGCAAAAATGGAGATCCGTACGTACCAGTAAGACTGATAGACATCTTGGTGACGATAGTCCCAGTGATCGCAAATCCGACCAGAAACGGCCAGTTCCTGTTCCACTCCCTCTTGAAGAAAATCGGCCACGGATCGAATTTCCTCATCGTCGTCGATTCACTTCTCTCTTCGATTGTTTGCTTCTCTGGACTTGACGACTTTGTTTATATATAATGGGCCAAGTCGATTTCTTATTGGGCCGATTCGTCTACCTATAGGCCTATCTACGCGGCCCAAGTAGTAAGTTCAGTCTAATGAAAGGCTATTCAATAAACCCACAAAAAGCCAGTATTCCACAACGTCACATAACTTGTATAAATCATAAATGTAACCTAGTTTGTTTCAAACGTATGATTACTGACTACTAAAACAACAAAGCCTGGATATGTGTATCAGCCTACTACTCTTTGAGATCAGTAGCAGCAGCATGTCCTGATCAGGCCCGAAGAGTCGAAGCAGCTCGCGATGAGTAGCTTGGGATAAAT
>QZGG01003466.1:0-23362 GCA_006409495.1 Sedum album | reverse complement strand
AGAACTTCATCTTCTGCTGCCACCTCTTGAAATTTCAGACCATTGGAATTTTCTCAGGCTTTTTCAGCCGGCATCATTGCAGGGGGCACTCGTGCACTGGGACCAATATGTCCACTCCCTATCACAGCTGTGGTTGGTCTGAGACCCAATCCAACAGTTGCTGGAGTAGTAGGAAACTGACCCAGAGGTGCAGTACCATTAACTACAACAGCGGGAGTCTGCTGCATTCCACCAGTTCCAACTGGATCCTGCCCAATGGCACTACAGTAACCGGATCCACTCCGGCTGCCACATCAGCCATGAACTGCTGCATCTCATTAGCGGCTAGAACATTCGGATCAACCTCCATGTTGACGTTATCAATATTCATTTTTGTAACTACAGGCATAAACAAATCAAGTTAGTAATTTGTTGAAATATAATCAAACTTATCAAACGTTAAGTTACTGAATATTGATCAAATGTAAGTCACGGAAACTCAATAATTAAAATAATATTAATTAAATTAAAATCAATCAGGCCGTGGCTAATAGTTGATCAAGTCTAAGCAATACCTACTTTTATGCAACGAATAATAAAAAGACTTAGTCTAGTCGGATTCTGTTACTTAATCTATTCAACAAAAGTTTCAACAAAATTCTAAACAGATTACGAAACTTCACTAACATGCAACAGAATTTTATAATAATTAAATTTACTTAGCAAAAGCAATTAGCAATTAGAAATTAGATTCAACAGATCACTACAAACGCAGTAGCATGCACGGCTGATCAAAGTAATTGATAAAGACCAAATCAAATTAAAATAATTCAAGGCCTCAACGGATTAAACACTTGGTAGATCAGAACCTGTTTAACCACAAATTACGCTTTAAGATTGTTAGAAAATAATGTCGGTAAAACAGGATCTGAATAAAAATAAATTACTGAGTAAATAAACAGTAAGGAAATTGAGCAGGAATACTAAACCAGATTCGTTGAAGCTTGCTTGGCAATTTCCTTAAAGCGTAATTGCCTCCCTATGTGCAGGGTGGTGTGGTTTGACAACTTGCTTCCCAGGATACGACAACGGGACTTCTCACTGATTTGCACAGATCAGTAGAAGCGAGATGGAGCAGGCCTTCAACTATCACCGGAAACAATTTCTATGCTACTGACTCACAAGAGGAGGATTGTTTGTTGTGTATTTGATACTAAGAAAGGAGGTAGCTAGTCTCCTTTTATAGTGATCATAAGCCAATCGATTAGCTCAAAAGTCTCCACCCACTTCCCAATTATCTTTGTAATTTCCAAGATATTAATGGGATGGTGAAAAACTAAGCATCACCCAAACCAAATGATAACAAATTTGTTATCTCCTAAAACAAAACTACGTAGTTTTGATTTACTTAGGATAGTTGCATAGCCTATGATGTAAATCATGTCACACATGTACATAGTGACTTAGGAACATACAATTCTTGACATCCATTCTTCATGGACTCAAACATGTCATATTTTCTATGCAACTTTGCAAATCGATATCTCACAAGATACTCGATCAAAATTTGGCGTTCGAATATTCAATCTTATTACACACCTTGCAAGGATTTCAATCAAGACTTGAACTATTCGATTCAATGTACACAAGACATCGAAATTGGCTTTTAAAATGAGTCAAACCCATTTTTTTCACACACTTAGAAATTTAAACAATTTCCAACAATATGCTATATTTATTTTGATTTTAAACTTAAATACAAATTTTTTGAGTCATAAAATAAATATTTTCTATGGTTTCATTACATAATACTCACCAAATAAAAGAACTAGTTCACAATATATTACAGTTAGCTCATTTTTCAAATTTATATGTATTTATATTTTTTCCAAAAAAATAAAGAGACATATTTGTTCAAAATATGTAAATATTTATAAAAAAAATTTATTATCTTTGATATATTTTTATATGATTCAAATTAAAAAATATGTAATATTCTTTAAAATTCAGTAAAACTAGAATTTGAGCTGACTAAAGCCCGAATTTGGCCTGGTCAAAAGAAATACGAAAAGCTTGAGAAATATTTTGAAGGGCCGACCTGATTTTTTTTTTTGCAGAAAAGGCGATTTTCATTAGCAAAAAAGATAACGACAGACACTCAAACAACCAAAGCATGGAAGCCAACAAACACCACAACACAGCAAGGGAGCACAACAACCACAAACAGAGCACAAACAAACTCAAAACAACAGAGCAGACAACACAGACACCAGACAAGAGTATCCTGCATAAGGCTTAAACAACAACAACCCCAAATGAAAAGAGCACATCACAGCTTCATTTGTTCAGCCGGATGTTGAGCTTCAGCTGCAGCATTCTTTCCACTTTGTAACTGATATTGTCATAGTCCTGTGTTGAACCCTTGAAAATTGTATTGTTTCTGTTGCACCATGTTTCATAAATCGCAGCACAAATAATAAACTGAGTTTCCTCCATCTCACCTCTTGATTTCCATCCCTTATTTGCAATCCAGCAGATCATCTCCTCCCAACTCTTCCATTGAACTCGAAAACCAAGCTTCCTCATACAATCTTCCATTACTGGCATGGCTCTGCAATTGAATAAAATATGATCGTTTGTTTCAAGCTCACTTTTACACCAAGGACAGAACTTATCAGCAGCATGGACCCTTTGTTTGTCAGCAGTTGGAAGTCTTTTACAAGCCGCGAGCCAAGCCGACCTGAATTTTTGATCGGGAATATAGATTTTTTCCTATTTAACGCTTGGACTTAATTTATTTTTAAATGAATCGGCTTGACCCTATGACACACCCCTACATATGCTTGATTTATTTATTCATCATTCGGAAAACAGACCACATAAATGGTTGTGAGAAAATTTTCAAATGTGTTAGATTTGAGTTTGTCAATATTAAAAGCTATAATATTTGAGTTTCGAATTTTATATGTATCAATTTTGTAAGGACATTGATGTTGGATCGAGGTTAGCTTGTACTTCTAGTCGTGAGGGTCGACTTGTCCCTCGATACGACTAGTCGCAGCGGAATAAACACGAGTAAGTAATAAACACAAGTAAAACAGTACTCACGATTTTAGGTGGAAACCCAACAGGGAAAAACCACCCCTTCCAGCAGCAACTGGAAGGATTCTCAACTTCAAACTTTATTAATGTCCTCGAACCGAATACACTCGAATCAGCTAGTACAACTCCTCGTTTACTACTGTTCTAAGCTGCACCCCTTGATTCTCAGCACCAATCCAAGTTGAAGTTCTGCAGCAAACGTCTCAAACTAGATGACCAAGGAAGTCTCTAGCCTAAGCCTAAAAGCCCTCAACCAACGTGATAAACGCAGTCACGCTCGCTCTCCTCACTGCCGTTGCTCGTCTCCTTGTGCTTTGGTCTCGATCGCTCCTCTAGCTATCTCACAAAGTCACACGGCTACAAGCTCCTGCTGCTGGCTTTTATACTAAGCCACTCCTCTCAATCAAACCCTACAATCCATGCAAGATTCAATTTAGGAAATATCATATCTTTTCAAATCTTTGTTCAATAAATCTTTTCTAAACTCTAAGAAGCAGTTAGGATATTATCATTATCAATATAGGCAGTTAGAATATTATCAAAATCGATCTAATCAAATTAAGAAACAAAATATTCTTCCCTGATTTTTCTGGGTCCGAAATATCAGGAACTGCCAACGACCTTAGACTAGTCGTTCCGTAAGTCCAGTGAAGCACAATCTGCACACTCAATACACTAGTCAGTATTGATCACTTGTCATCATCAAAACCCCAAGGGTTCAACAATTTCCCCCTTTTTGATGATGACAAATAATCCAAAAAAAATTAAGGATAAGACAAGTGATGTGCAGATTCAATTACCGACCAAGCTACCGAGCATTCCCCCTAAGTCCATGCGCTAGGTCGTCATCTCAAGGTTCCTTAGAACTGAGTGAACTGAGTCCTTTACCTGCACATAACAGCCACTACTTCCCCCTTTTGTCATTATCAAAAATATCATAATCCGGGTTAGTAGAACAAGAGACAAGCAGAACACCAAAATATCAGACAATCATAAGCATGTGTAAAATAGTGCAGTTCAACATAAAACCACCGTCACATCGGGCAAAACAGGACAAGTTCAGTTAAAAGTTTCAAAAAGAAAAGGGAAAATGTGCTAGGTCGAAACTGAAGGGCCTTAGGAACTGGTCATCAGAGATCAAGAGGTGCGACTGGTGGTCTGACCCGCAATAAACTGATCCATCTTCAGCAACTGATCCACCTTCTCATTCAGAGATCGAAGCAAGCTAATAATTTCCTTCCTCTGAGAAACAGCACTTGTATCCTCAGCTTGCTCCTTATCCTCTTGATCATCATCCAGGTCCACTACTGGTACTGGCTCCTTCTCCTTTTCCTTTTCCATATCTCTAGCTCCTCCCTCAGCCAGCTCGTACTTGTGCACCCAACCGATGCCTTCACTCCAGGCATAGTTGATGCGACCCATGTGTCCTTCATTCAGTTGGCGAGAGCAGCAAACCTCAATCTTCGGGTTATAAGCCTTGAAGTACAGGAGAATCATCTTGACCAGTCTGGGGTATGGCAGCTTTTTGGACAGGATTTCCTCACACCACCATCAGTTGGAGGATAATCTTAGGCAGATTGACTGGTGCCCTTGTCAGAATTTTCCATAACAGAACCTCCTCATATGTGGTGGGAACAGTGTGCTTACCTCCCTTGGCAGCAAACACAGTGCTAAGTACTCCAGAAGCACCCTAGAGATCACCGGCATATTTTCTCCCTTGCCCAGCACAACTTCATGGATCTCTGCCTCAGCCACATCCATGGGGATTCCAGCATTCAACTCATCATACCCCTTGCACGGTATTTCCAGAATAGTAGCAAGGTCTCTCTCACTAAACTTGAATTTCTCCTTCCCAATCTTAAAGCGCACAGTCAATAATTCACTACCAGGCACAACCTCAAGCGACTTATAAAATTCCTTTACCAGACCAACATCTACCATTGCTGGACCAACAAACAACTCATCCCAGCCTTGACACGTAATCAGATCAACCACAATACCAAGATCATTATCAAACAAATAGTCAGGTCAAAGCCATATCTCGAATAATACCTTGGCATGCCTTATCCGAGGACTTGGGGAAATCCTTGGGTGCGTCTCTCTTGGCCTTCACCTGACGGTCACCAGAAGCAGTAGACTCTGCCTTCCTCTTGTTGCTTGGCAGAATGCCGGAAGCAACCTTCTTCATCTTGTTTCTGGTGCCTATCCTTTTACCCAGAGATATTCCCATGCTCAAGCTGTCTTCCTGACTGGACTGTTTACCATCTGTGGTGTCATCCTTCTCTCCTAACGACCGGTCATCTCCCTCTGCTGTCATAGTCCGTAGTCCTTGATCTTCGGTGGTGGCCGGTAGCTCCTCAGTGTTCTCCGTCTCCTTCATATCAGTCATCTCTTCATCGCTCAGAGTCCCAATCTCCTCTGTCCTCTTTGACGGTAACTGTTCAGCGGACTCACCCGTAGCGGGTTCCTGACTCACCACCACCGGAACTGTCTCAGTCTCCATGGTTGCGCCGTCTACCTTTTCATCTGACCTCTCAGTTGGCACGGACTTCACCACATCATCAATCATTGCATCAATTTGGTCCTCAGTAGGAGCAATCGGCTCCGGTGGCGGAGCAACAATCTGAGGAGCATCAGTTGTAGAAGCGGATGCCTTCGCGCCCTCAGCCGCAGCCTTTGCTTGCTGCATCTTCTCCATGGCACTCGCCATAGCACGTAATTCATCTGGTGTGAGCATGGCAGCAAGGTTGAAGCCTGAGAAATCCATTGGAGAGGGTTGATGTCCGGATTAGGGTTTCTGCGATTTAGGGTTTTGAATCGGCGGCAATTGTGAAAGAGGTGATCCCAAAAATCTGTATATATACCTCCCAAATATCCTCCTAAATATTCTCTCACCAAAATTTGAATTTCAAAATTATCCAAATTTGTCACCTCACCTATGCTGATAAGTCCAATCGTTTTCTTCGGGCGTAACAAAATCTGTATCTCATTGGTCGATCCAGTCGGTGGCTAATGAATGCTGTCTGACACCAAGTCTTACCACTAGTCTCTCTGATTAACCAGTCCCAAGGTATATTGTGAAGGAAGTAATGCGGCAGTTGTCCTAGTGACAGAAAACATTACTCCAAAGAAAAGCATGTTAGTCAAAATTCACATAAACACACCCAAATATATGATCATTCATTAATATGTGTGTATCCTCTACCACTAGTGTCTCCTAATTACTAGTCAAAACAGATGGGGCTGGAGACAGCTAGATTTGAATAGGCTAGGGATGGTCTCAACTACTTCCTTTGGGCTTATAATGTGGGAACAAATAGGAAGCGTTGTTAGGTCACAAAGAACATACTGAAGTATATCACAGTTTTACCATATGTGACGAGAGTCTTAAGCTGTACTGAAGCTACTAGTACACAAGATATGTGACCTACTCGATGATCACTAGTCACTTCTATCTACTAACACCAGAGTATGAATATTCAGATCAGACAGGGTTAGTAGTAGAAGTTATATACTGATTAGGATAGAGAGATCATACCCAGCTCCATTCGGAGCCTTTCGAAGAGTTCCCTATGCAAGGCCTTCGTGAAAATGTCAGCGACTTGATCATCTGTCCTACAGTAGTTCATTGTGACTATTCCCTTTTCAACCCAGTCTTTTAGAAAGTGATAACGTGTCTCTATATGCTTTGTTCTAGTGTGCTGCACAGGATTCTTAGAGATTTCAATAGCACTAGTGTTATCACAGAAAATAGGAACTGAAAGTAATTTAAGACCATAGTCACTTAGCTGTTGTCGGAGCCATAACAGCTGAGAGCAGCATGCAGCAGCTGCCATATACTCTGCCTCTGCAGTGGAAAGTGCCACTGAATTCTGTTTCTTGGAGACCAGGAGACTAAACATGAGCCAAGAAACTGAGCTGTTCCAGAGGTCGACTTCCGATCACTCTGCTTCCAGCGAAGTCTGCGTCGGTGTATCCCACAAGTTCTAGCGATTCTCCTCTAGGATACCACAGCACCAAGTTGTCAGTTCCCTTAAGATACCTGAGTATTCTTTTAACTGCCTTCAAGTGTGTTTCTCTGGGGTCAGCCTGAAACCTGGCACAGAGACAAACACTATACATTATATCTGGTCGGCTAGCAGTTAAGTAAAGAAGTGAACCTATCATTCCCCGATAAGTTTCTGATCAACTGGGTAGCTGACTCGTCCTTCCCAAGCGAGTCATTTGGGGATATCGGTGTACTGAAGTGTTTGGCATCGCTCATACCAAACTTCTTTATCATCTCCTCAGGTACTTCTGTTGGTAGATCTTGGTTCCTTCCTTTTCCTGTGACACTTGTAAACCAAGAAAGAAGTGAGTTCACCTTCCATACTCATTTCAAATTCTGTTCTCATGAGCTCTGAAAATTCCTTGACAAGAGAAGTGTTAGTGGATCCAAAAATAATATCGTCTACATAAACTTGAACTACTAGTATATCACTTCCCTTTTTCAGCAAGAACAAGTCTTGTCTACCTGTCCTCTGATGTATCCATGATCAAGTAGAAACTGGGACAATCGCTCATACCAGGCGCGAGGGGCCTGTTTCACCATACAGTGCTTTCTCCAATCGGTAGACATGATTTGGGAACTGGTGATCTTCAAAGCCAGGTGTCTGAGACACATACACCTCCTCTTTCAGAATTCCATTCAGAAAGGCCGTCTTAACGTCCATTTGGTATAACTTGAATCCATGGTAGGCAGCATACGCAATCAGCAGTCTGATTGCCTCCAGTCTTGCCACTGGTGCGAATGTCTCATCATAGTCTATGCCTTCCTGCTGTTATACCCTTTGACCACCAATCTTGCTTTGTTTCGTACAATGTTCCCTTGATCATCAAGCTTGTTCTTGAATACCCACTTGGTACCAATGATGGTCCGGTCAGATGGACGAGGGACTAGTTCCCAGACTTTGTTGCGCTCGAACTGGTGGAGCTCTTCTTGCATGGCTACTACCCAGTCTGGATCCTTTCAGTGCTTCAGTCACCGTTTTTGGTTCTGCAAGAGAAACAAAGGCAGTGTTAGCACAGTAACTCAATAATGCAACTTGACCATTACCAGTAGTGTTCTGTGACGAAAGGTTAGGAAGTTCAGTGTGATAGTCTCTGAATTTGATCGGCGGATGACTCTGTCGTCCACTTGTTCTGGGAGCTCCTTTTGTTGCTGTGTCTGCATTCTCTCTTCTGGTGGAGCACTTCCAGAGCCTGGTAACTGATTATCCTCATTTGCTTCATTTTGTCCATCATCAGCCACTGGTTCCACAGCAGTATCTTCTTCCTTGTCAGATCCTTCATCTTCTGCATTGTTGTCATTATGAGCCCCTTCTCCTCCACTTGTTCCTTGAGGCACAGGAACTGGTTCGTCTACAGGATCTTCCTCTGGAGTCCACTCATCTCTGGTCAGTTCGAAGTCATCATCGTCATCTTTTGTCAGCTCCAAGTTCTCACAGACTTTCCTCCCATACTGACTCATCGAACCTGACATGTATTGACTCTTCTACTCTCTTCAACCGATGATTGTAGACTTTGTAGGCTTTGCTTGAAGATGAGTATCCAACAAAGTTCCTTCGTCACTTCTCGGATCAAACTTACCGAGACTGTCCTTACCATTATTGTGCACATAGCACTTGCAACCGAAGACACGCAGGTGAGACAGATTTGGTTTTCTACCCCTCAGAAGCTCATATGGAGTCTTGTCAATCCCTGGTCTCAGATAGGCTCTTGATGATGTAGCATGCGGCATGTAGTGCTTCGGCCCAGAAGTTTCTAGGAAGATTACTGGCTATCATCATGGTCCTAGTCATGTCCTCTAGAGTTCGATTTTTCCTTTCAACCACTCCGTTCTGTTGGGGGTCCTAGGAGCGGAGAAGTTATGACTTATACCTTCCGTCTGCACAAGTCAAGAAATTGAGAGTTCTGGAACTCTGTTCCATGGTCAGTACGTAGTGAGATAATAGATAAGTCAAGTAATCGTTCAACACTAGTTTTCCAATTTTCGAACTCATCAAAAGTTTCATCTTTAGTTCTAAGAAAGATAGTCCAGGTGTACCTTGAGTAGTCATCAACAATGACTAGTACATACCGATTACCTCCTCTACTCTGGACACGCATCGGTCCGCACAGATCCATATGAATCAAGTCTAGAGGCTTCTTGGAACTTACCCAGTCCTTTGATTTGAAGGAGCTTCTCACCATTTTACCTTTGGCACAAGAACCGCATACTCCGTTCTCAGATTCCTTCACGCTGGGTAATCCTTCTACTAGATTCTTCTTTTGGAGTTTGGAGAGAAGACGTAGACTGGCATGTCCTAGTCTTCGGTGCCATAAGTCAGAATCATCTGAGTGCGACACAAGGCACAACTCCCCTTCTGGCTCAAACGAGTGATCAACAATATAGACATTGTTATTTCTTATTCCCTTCAGAAGAATCTTTCCTGTCTCAATGCGCTCAACCAAACAGTCAGTGTCAGTGAAAATAATTCGATTTTTACCTTTTTGCGATAACTGAGAAACACTTAGCAAGTTATAACTTAAACCCTAACATAACTAACATCTTCTACTTGAGTAGTACTAGACAGACTTACAGTACCGATCCCACAAATTTCACCTCTGCTCTTGTTTCCAAAGGTGATCGGTCCTCCTTGATGTTTATTGAGAGTTAGAAACCACTCCTTGTTCCCTGTCATGTGGAGTGAGCATGCACTGTCTATGAACCACCTTGTCCCTTCTTCTTACCTGCAAGGAAACATCAGTCTTACGGACCCAGATCGACTTGGGCTTAATGCTTTTGATTTATAGGAAACAGCATTAATAAATTTGTTAGTAGGATTAGGTTTCCATTCTGTTCCAAGATCAATTTTCCTTCTTGGAGTTTCCCTAGGTCTTCCTCCTGTGGATGTCCAGTGAGTCTTCAAGTGTTGTCCAGTCCAGTGTTGTGGTCGTTCCTTATGATAGAGGTGAGGACTGTCTCTGTCTGTCCAGTGTTGTGGTCGCTTCTCATGATAGTGATGTGCGGTTCATAGCCTTGAGAGTACCTTTGTTGTGATCTCATGGGTTCTTTCCACTTGTGGTTCCCCCTGACTTCCTGACCATGATTCCTAGTGTACATCTCATTCCTCTCCTATCAGCTTTTAGCTTACCACATTCTCTGCGGTAATGTCCATTATTACCGCAGTGCCAGCAAACACGGTGCGATCTCAAGTTTACGTACTTACTGTTTCCCGGTCTGAACGGTTTACCCTTCTTTCTTTCCTGGAAGTTCAATGGTCCAGTGTTGTCTGCTTGCTTCTTCCACATCTGATATGCCTTAGAACCATCAAATGGCACATACTGGTCGTTGAATGATCTTCGAAATTTCTGGCTAGTATGTGTTCTGTCAGAACTGGTGGAGGCAAGTGTTTTTCCTCAGCAATGTATCCAAGACCTGGTCGGAATCTTTCACTCAGTGTAGGTACCTTTTGTTCAGCAACATCAACAACAGGTGCCTTCATCTTCAGCTTGTCCAGTTTTGTGACCAGTTCGTCATTCTCTACTCTTCTTTCCAGTTCATCAGCAGTTCTGTTTTCTCCTTTTCCAATTTCTGTATCTCATTCCTCAGTTGATTGACTTCTTCTTTCAGATCAGGACAGTTGTTACACTTGACCGACTTCTTCTTAATCGCATCCTGAAGTTCTATAGCAGTGCCAGACCATAACAGATTTTCCTCAATAAGACCTGCAATTTCAACTTTCTGCTCCTCCACTATACTACTCATCTCTTCATTCACATCGGTTAGTTTTCTCAGGAGATCTAATAAATCAGCACGAGACATTCTAGAAGAAGATTTAGTAGTTACCTCATTATTCGCGTCATCTCCAAGTGCCATCAAGCATACTTCCCGATTCACTGGTAGCTCGCAGTCACTTTCTTCTCCTTCATCTCCCCATGCAGCCAACATTGCTTTGCCATCCCTTTCAGTAGCAGGCTTTCCTGCCTTCTTTCTCAGACACTCAGATGCTCTATGTCCTTTCTTTTGGCACCACCAGCATATGATGTCCTTCTTGTCTTTAGGACCAGTCGATTGTGTGTTCTGATTAGAGGACTGTGAGTTCTGGTTGTCTTCTCTGTTAAACTTTCTGACTTTCCTCATAGCATCCAGTTTTGTCATTCTTAGTGCTCTGGTGATCAACGCAGTGGATTCATCAAGGTCCTCATCATCTTGAGCATCAGTCTGGACTAGTTCAAACGCTTTTTCAACCTTAAGTGCCAGTGACTTGGACTTTGTAGCTTCTCTGGAGGCCGTCTTCCCTTTGAACAATAGCATGTGACTGAAGTCTCGCTACAAGTTCTTCCAGTGATAGCTTTAATATCTGATTGAGCGTGAGGGCCATTGCTATATGATCCCAGCTAGGATCCAGTGCCTGGAGGAACCGGTGAGTGATTCTCCAGTCTTCCATCTTTTCACCCAGAAAGACTAGTTGTCCCACACATGTCTGGAACCTGGAGAAGTCCTCCAGAGATTCATTCCTTCCCTGAGCAACCGACTCATACTCCTTAAGTGCTGTCAATATTCTGTTCTTCTGGATATCCTCATTCCCAGAGTACAGTCTTTTCAGGGCCTCCCAAATCTCATTGGCAGTGTCATATCCTAGTATCTTCCGTTTGTCTCCTTCGGTCAGTGCTTGAAGGAGAACTCTTTTAGCACGATGGTTCTTTTCAACGATCCGATAGTCTTCTTCATCATAAAGATCTCATCCTTAACCATCATCATGGTCCAAAATCGGTTCATCTCCTCTAGTAATGACTTCCAGACCTGAGCATCCAGTGAACACACATGTGACTTGAACTGTTTGACCCACCAGTCATATTCTCCCGATTTCAGTGGTGGGGGTGTCCAATCTCCAAAGTTTTTGGCCATTGTACCTGCAAGCTAACACTAATCTAGAGCACCGGGCTCTGATACCAATTGTTGGATCGAGGTTAGCTTGTACTTCTAGTCGTGAGGGTCGACTTGTCCCTCGATACGACTAGTCGCAGCGGAATAAACACAAGTAAATAATAAACACAAGTAAAACAGTACTCACGATTTTTAGGTGGAAACCCAACTGGGAAAAACCACCCCTTCCAGCAGCAACTGGAAGGATTCTCAACTTCAAACTTTATTGATGACCTCGAACCGAATACACTCGAATCAGCTAGTACAACTCCTCGTTTACTACTGTTCTAAGCTGCACCCCTTGATTCTCAGCCACCAACTAGGTCGAAGTTCTGCAGCAAGACGTCTCAAGCTAGATGGACTAATGAAGTCTCTAGCCTAACACTAAAAGCACTCAACCAACGTGATAAACGCGGTCACGCTCGCTCTCCTCGCTGCCGTTGTTCGTCTCCTTGTGCTTTGGTCTCGATCGCTCCTCTAGCTCTCTCACAAAGTCACACTAATGGAAGCTCCTGCTGCTGGCTTTTATACTAAGCCACACCTTCCAAATCAGTCCTACAATCCATGCAATATCAGATTAGGAAATATCATATCTAATGAAATCTTTGTTCAATATTTCTTTTCTAAACTCTAAAAGGCAGTTAGGATATTATCACAATCAATATAGGCAGTTAGAATATCATCAAAATCGATCTAAACACTTTTGGCAACAAGATATACTTCCCTGATTTTTCTGGGTCCGAGATATCAGGAACTGCCAACGACTTCAGACTAGTCATTCAGTAAGTCCAGTGAAGCACAAATCTGCACACTCAATACACTAGTCAGTATTGATCACTTGTCATCATCAAAACCCCAAGGGTTCAACAGAAAATACATGCAATTTAATTGTGAATATTTAACAATCTTAACCTTAAAGAAAATAAGAGAGGATACATCGACACCATCTGGGTAGCTAATGATGATTACGTGGCGGCAGGTGATTGGTCAGCTGGATAATATATAAGGATATCTTATCGATGGACGGTGGTGGTGAGTCCATTGATCGATATTGGATGGTTACTTTGCTAAGACCCGCACGATGTTGATCTGTTCATTCGCGTGCTGTGTCATTTATTTCCACGTGGCATATTTTCAACCACTCATATTATCCACGTGGTATTTGCCACCCTCATACGTAGTAGTATTATTTTGTCTTTTTGTTACGTTGTTATTGTTCTTCTCATGATAGGGAATTTTTAATAAAACATATATTTAAGGTCGGTTTATTGTGATAATCATTGGTCGGGGCGGCAATATTATAAACCACACAACGTCATAATCCACCGTCACGCTTGTCATATCCACTCACTAGAAAGAGATCAAGGAGGACATGTATATACACGTAGGACAGTATGACATCATCTTAATCGTTGATTTCTAATAATCTAACGGTTGAGATTGATAACCGTCATTCTCAACCGTCCGTGTATTTTGCATGTTCAACTACCTACTTAAATTAAAAACCAACTTAATTTCAACCGTCAGATCAATCAAAATCGACAGTTGAGATCGTGTCCTTCCGTCTTACAAAAGTTACTTGTCCTCCTAGATCGTTACTCTCCACTCACTTTATTTTGTAATAGTATAGTATTTATTCAACCATTTATGATTTACACAAATTGATTTCGGTGTAAATTACAATAATTTATAACGAATTAAAATGATATCATTCCGATGAATTTTGTGGTTGGGCATTTTTTTACTCTTTTTTAAACTTAAGAATAGGTTAGAAGCTATCAGAGTTATGAAACTGACTATAAAAAGCTTCAAGCACACTTCACCAATCATACAATTCAAGCCCTCAATTCTCCTCATTCACTTCAGAATTTCCTAGTCCACATGACAAAAGACTATGAAGCAGGGACAGACTTCAACACCAAGGACTACCAAGATCCGCCACCAGCGCCACTGTTCGACGCGGTGGAGCTAACAAAATGGTCCTTTTATAGAGCCATTATAGCTGAGTTTATAGCCACTTTGCTATTCCTTTATATAACTGTTTTAACTGTCATTGGCTACAAGTCACAGACCGACCCGGATCATAATACTGATGTCTGTGGTGGGGTTGGCATCCTCGGTGTAATCTGGATGCCTACTTGATCTGGTGGAAGAAGATCATTTGAAGATTGCTTGATGACCAAGTTAGCTACAAGAGTTTGAATTTATTTGTATTTGAGTCTCAGGTTATATAGTGACATTACATAGTAGTCTGGGGTCATATTACAAATATGTAAAGTTCAAGACAAAGCACACAGTCTGTTGTGTGCTGCGTCAGTCTGACACCTGCTGCAGCAGAGGTGTGCCTCATATTCTGTGTGTCTGCAGCAGGGGTTATAAAGGTGTCGGGCAGGCTTGTAGCTGGTGTGTGAGAGTGTCTGTTGAGTGAGTCTCCTGTGGTGTGCGTTGCTGTCCTGTGGAGTGTCTCAGCAGTGGTCTGTAGTAGAGAGAGAAGTGAGCGGTAGTTGGTGGTTTCCGGCTAGGGTTTGCTGTTGTATCTCGTTGTTCCTCCTCCTTTGAAACATCAATAAACTCCTGTTTGCTGGACTAGTCTAGCCACCCAGAGTGTGGCTAGGAAACCAGGGTAAACCTCTTGTGTAACTGAGTACTGCTTCAGGTCTGCTTCAGGTCTGTTTCAGGGGTGTTGCAGATTGTTGTTCTGAGTTGTCTTCGAGTGGATTGGGGCGTAGGCTTCTACAATTGGTATCAGAGCCCGTACGGCGACCAGAATGACTCCGACGAGGTTTGAGATGGAGAGGTTTGATGGAAGGGAGACTTTTCCCTTTGGAGGCAAAGGATGAGAGCCATCCTTGTTCAAACGAAGCTTGTCAAAGCGCTGCAAGGTGAGAAGGAGCTTCCGGAGACTATGTCCAAGGAGGATAAGGAAGAGCTGCTGGAGCTGGCCTACAGCACAGTGGTCTTGTATCTGGGGACAAGGTTTTGAGGGAGGTTTCCAAAGAGAAGACTGCAGCAGGGGTTTGGCTGAAGCTTGAACACTCTACATGACCAAGACATTGACTAATAGGGTTTACTTGAAGGGAAGGCTGTTTGGGTTTAAGATGACTGATGAGAAGTCCTTGGATGATTATCTGGATGAGTTCTCAAAGATAGTGATAGATCTGGAGAATATCGGAGTGAAAGTCGAGGATGAAGATCAGGCCATCATGATATTGAACTCACTGCCGGCTTCATACTCTACCTTTGTGGAAACCATGAAGTATTCCAGAGAAACTTTGAGTCTTGAGGAGGTGTTATCAGCTTTGAAATCTAAACAGATTGAAGCCAAGTCAGCAGGGGATGTTGCGGAGGGCTTAACTGTGCAGAGGAAGGTTGACAAACATGACAAGAAGAAGTTGAGGAAACACAGCAAAGGTAAGAGTCCTAGTGGTCAGAAGATGGAAGCCAGCAGAAGGGCTATAAGTGCTTCTATTGTCACAAGGAAGGACACTTCAGAAAAGACTGTCCAGAAGTAAGAAGCAAGGGAAGAAACCTGCTCAAGCAGAGGTTTCGGTTGCTGAAGATGGGTATGAGAGTGCTGAGGTCCTTGTTGCAGCAGAGAAGGATACCAGTGTAAGTGGATCCTGGACAGTGGCTGCTCGTTCCACATGACTCCAAATAGGCATTGGTTTGAGGTGTTTAAGCAAGAGGATGGTGGATCTGTTCTTTTGGGAAACAACAAAGCCTGCAGAGTGCTTGGTATTGGATCTGTGAGAATCAGGATGGAGGATGGGAGCACTAGGTTACTCACCCATGTCAGGTACATTCCTGAACTGAAAAGAAATTTGATTTCTTTGGGAACTCTTGATGCTTTAGGTTATTCATTTAAGGCAGAGAAGGGTGTTATGAAAGTTGTTAGAGGTGCATTGATCATGTTAAAGGGTGTTAGGACAAATGGCTTGTATGTGTTGTGTGGTGAAACTTTTATACCTGGAGAAGGCTACTTGTCGGAGGAATCTAGAGATAAGACCATGTTATGGCATCTTAGATTGGGACATGTAGGAGAGCAGGGGTTGATAAAACTAGCACAACATGGCTGTTTGGGGAAGGAAGTTATCAGTAGGATCAAGTTTTGTGAAAACTGTGTGTTGGGTAAATCTAGTAAGGTTAGATTTAGTAAAGGAACACATAGAACTGCTGATAACTTGAATATATACACTCTGATCTTTGGGGACCCTCTAGAACTGAATCAATAGGAGGTAGAAGGTACTTCATGACTCTTATTGATGATTACTCTAGGAGATGTTGGGTGTATTTTCTGAAGCATAAGAATGAAGCTGTTGATGTTTTTAAGACCTGGAAATTGTTAGTTGAGAATCAGACTAACAAGAAAATTAAGAGGCTTAGAACTGACAATGGGCTTGAGTTTCTGGACAAGACTTTCTTGGATTTGTGCAAGTGTGCAGGTATTTCAAAGCATCACACAGTTCCTGGAAATCCACAACAAATGGATTGGCTGAGAGGTACAATAGAACTATACTGGAAAGAGTGAGGTGTATGTTGTTCCAAGCTGGTTTGCCAAAGAAGTTTTGGGCTGAGGCATTGCAAACTGCCTGTTATCTGATCAATAGATGTCCGTCTTCTGCCATTGAATTCAAGACACCTATGCAGATGTGGAGTGATCATGATGTGGATTACTCAAAGCTCAGAATTTTCGGATGTGCTGCTTATGCACATGTGAAGCAGGATAAACTTGCACCTAGAGCACTGAAGTGTATTTTTCTTGGGTACCCGGAAGGAGTCAAAGGATACAAACTGTGGTGTTTGGAAGAAAATCATAAGAAGATTGTCTTAAGCAGAGATGTTACCTTCAATGAAAGTCATTTTCCGTTCAAGAAAATGGGAACCTTTGAGATTGGTGAGTGTAGCAGATCTCAAGTCGAGGTGGAGCTTGAAGGTGCTTCAGAAAATGAAAATGGTGCTGAAGCAGGTCAGGAGCAGACTGACAGAGCTGTTGAGGGCAGTGACCAACAAACCACTCCTAGGAGTAGAACTGCAAGGCTTTCTAACTACCAACTAGCCAGGGATAGGGAAAGAAGAGCTGGTGCAGGGAGAAATCCAATCAGATTTGGATTTGAGGATATGGTGTCATTTGCATTCAATGTGGCTGAGGAAATTGATGAAAATGAACCAAGGTGCTTCAAGGAAGCAGTTGAGTCTGAGAACTGTGACAAGTGGATTCAGGCTATGAAGGAAGAGATGGCTTCTCTTCACAAGAATGAAACATGGACCCTGGTGGACAAACCTGATCATAAGAAACTAGTAAGTTGCAAGTGGATTTTCAAGAGAAGAGAACATATCTGGATCTGGTGAACCTAGATGGAAGGCAAGGCTGGTGGCCAGGGGTTTTTCTCAGGAAGAAGGAGTAGACTTCAATGAGATTTACTCACCTGTTGTGAAGCATAGATCAATCAGAATGCTTTTGGCCTTGGTAGCAGAGATGGACTTGGAACTTGAGCAGCTTGATGTCAAGACTGCTTTTCTGCATGGAGACTTGGATGAAGTGATACATGACACAACCAGAGGGCTTTGAAGTGGGAGATCCTGATAAGAAGTGTCTGCTTAAGAAGTCTCTGTATGGTCTGAAGCAAGCTCCTAGGCAGTGGTACAGAAAGTTTGATGAGTTCATGCTAAAGGTAGGTTTCAGGAGGTCCAGTTATGATTGGTGTGTCTACTTCAAGAAATCTGCTGAAGGGTGTTATATTTATCTGCTTCTCTATGTTGATGATATGCTGATTGCTAGTAAACAGAAAGAAGAGATAAGTAAACTGAAGTTGCAACTGAATGAGAGTTTCGAGATGAAGGATCTGGGATCAGCCAAGAAAATCCTTGGGATGGAAATTACCAGATTCAGAAAGCAAAGGAAGTTGTTTCTGTGTCAGTCTGGTTATTTGAAAAGGGTTTTGCTCAGATTTGGTTTTGAGAATGTGAAGCCAGTTAGTACTCCATTAGCAAATCATTTCAAACTAAGTGCAGATCAAGCTCCTGTTACTGAAGAGGAAATTGAATACATGAAGGGTGTTCCTTATTCCAGTGTAGTAGGGTGCTTGATGTATGCCATGGTCTGTACTAGACCTGATTGGCAAATGCAGTGAGTTTGGTGAGTAGGTTTATGGCTAAACCTGGAAAACAACATTGGTTTGCGGTTAAATGGGTGATGAGGTATCTGGCTGGGACATTTGAGAAGGGTCTGATGTTTGGGAATTCTGAAGCAGGTGGAGCTTTGGTGATGGGCTATGTTGACTCTGATTTTGCAGGAAGTTTGGACACTAGGAAGTCTCAAACTGGATATGTGTTCACAATGTTTGGAACTGCAGTGAGTTGGAAGGCTTGTTTACAGTCTGTTGTGGCTCTATCAACAACAGAGGCTGAGTATATGGCTATAACTGAGGCAGTTAAGGAAGCATTGTGGATGAGAGGTGTAGTGACTGAGCTAGGACTTGTGCAAGAGAATGTCAGCATTTTCTGTGACAGTCAGGGGCCATTCATCTCTCGAAGCATCAAGTGTTTCATGAGCGATCAAAACACATTGATGTGAGGCTGCATTTGTGAGGAGAGTCACTGAGTCTGGGGAAGTGAAGCTGGTGAAGATATCAACTCTGGAAAACCCAGCTGATGCTTTCACAAAGACAATACCTGCTGAGAAGTTTGAAAAATGCCTAGGGCTTCTAGGCATTGTTCTGAAACACTGAAGATAAAGTGTGAGTGGAGTTTGTTGGTGGAAGGAGAGGAGCAGATCAAGCAGTCAAGGTGGAGATTGTAATCTGGATGCCTACTTGATCTGGTGGAAGAAGATCATTTGAAGATTGCTTGATGACCAAGTTAGCTACAAGAGTTTGAATTTATTTGTATTTGAGTCTCAGGGTATGTAGTGCATTACATAGTAGTCTGGGGTCATGTTACAAATATGTAAAGTTCAAGACAAAGCACACAGTCTGTTGTGTGCTGCGTCAGTCTGACACCTGCTGCAGCAGAGGTGTGCCTCATATTCTGTGTGTCTGCAGCAGGGGTTATAAAGGTGTCGGGCAGGCTTGTAGCTGGTGTGTGAGAGTGTCTGTTGAGTGAGTCTCCTGTGGTGTGCGTTGCTGTCCTGTGGAGTGTCTCAGCAGTGGTCTGTAGTAGAGAGAGAAGTGAGCGGTAGTTGGTGGTTTCCGGCTAGGGTTTGCTGTTGTATCTCTGTTGTTCCTCCTCCTTTGAAACATCAATAAACTCCTGTTTGCTGGACTAGTCTAGCCACCCAGAGTGTGGCTAGGAAACCAGGGTAAACCTCTTGTGTAACTGAGTACTGCTTCAGGTCTGCTTCAGGTCTGTTTCAGGGGTGTTGCAGATTGTTGTTCTGAGTTGTCTTCGAGTGGATTGGGGCGTAGGCTTCTACACTCGGCATTGCGTGGGCTTTTGGTGGCATGATCTTTGTATTAGTCTACTGCACTGCTGGAATTTCAGGTGGGCATATTAACCCGGCAGTGACATTCGGCCTATTTCTTGCGAGGAAAGTGTCGCTGGTGCGAGCTATTTTATATATAGTAGCTCAGAGTTTAGGAGCAATTGCTGGAGTTGGGCTAGTGAAGGCTTTCCAAAAGTCCTACTATGTGAGGTATGGCGGAGGAGCGAATGAATTGGCTGAAGGGTACAGCACCGGGACCGGATTAGCAGCCGAGATCATTGGAACATTTGTTCTTGTCTACACAGTCTTCTCTGCTACTGATCCCAAAAGAAACGCCAGAGATTCTCATGTCCCTGTAAGACTTTAACTGAAAAAACTAACTTTCAAAATTCTCAGATCATGCCTTTAGCGACGGATTGTTAGTATTCAGCGACGGCGTATTGTTGCTAATATTATCATGTAAATGACGTTGTGTAGGTTTTGGCACCTCTTCCAATTGGATTTGCAGTGTTCATGGTGCACTTGGCCACAATCCCGATTACCGGAACTGGAATCAACCCGGCAAGGAGTCTCGGGGCAGCTGTGATCTACAACCAGGACAAGGCGTGGGCTGACCATGTACGATGATTTATTATTAGTCCTGTTTTCTAACCCATTGCGTGCTTTTTGTTTTGTATCCTAACATTTTAAACATTGTTGTAATGCAGTGGATTTTCTGGGTGGGGCCATTCATCGGCGCTGCCATTGCAGCCATCTACCATCAGTATATTCTCAGAGCCGGGGCGATCAAGGCTTTGGGTTCATTCAGAAGCTCAGCTTGAACATGAATGATTCAATTATGAATGATGAAGGTGAAAAAGGAGATGAAGTTGCCTTTGAAGGAAATCAAGTTGAAAATCTGTTGTTTTACCTGCACTTAGTTGATCAATAATTATCAATAATTAACATTTTAATCCATAAGAATCTCTTTATCATGCTTTAGTGACATCGGTTATTATATTTTTCCAAAATGTAGTAACATTTAAATTTAAGAAAAAGAGAGGAAAAGGATAATTTTTAGGGAATTTTATATTCTTAAATTTGGAAAGAAGAAAATCAATAAATAAATAAAGTATTCAAAGAAAACATGTTCCAAAAAAGTCAGAAAAGTAATTACTGAATTATTTAGTGTATTTTCTCTCTCACCGAAATCTCAATTTCCCCAAAACGAACAGATCGCAGTTTCTCCGGCGGATCCATGGACGAGAACAAGGTTCAATTTTCTTATTATAAACTGCAGTGCATGTTTCTTCGATCTACATGTATATGATATACACTGCAGATCTGGCGTTTTGGTTTTGTGGGTGGATAGATCTGATGTTTTTGTTTCTTAAAGTTGTGATTTTTATTGTTTGAAATTGATTGTGTCGTATTATTGATTATGAAGAATGAGGTTAATAAACTGATGAATGTGAATGCAGATTACATTACATATGTTAAATGTTACATGGAAAGGAGGATGCTTTGTGTATTATCAGCTTTATCGATTCATATGAAGCGTGTACTGGCTCGTATCTAGTGGTTATAACTTATATTCATTACCTTTTTGAGGTTAGCTGCTTAGATTTTGAGTAATTGAGCCTTCTGGACCTGAATGATGGTGTCTCCCGTCCGACTCATGAGTCAATTCAAATTTTGCCGGGTCTGCGATCACTATAGTCAGTTCTGTTTGTACCAATCGATTCAGCTGTCTGACTTTATTTTTGAGGTTATGAAATTTGATGCATAGGAGATAAGTAATTGCACTTGGGTCAAGTTCCTGTTATCCCGAGGATTCCCTTATGTTTTTAACCACAATATTCATATGGTTCAATGTCAAGCTGCGATTGATGGTCTTTGGGATCGATATAATGAATACTATACTGTTGAATTTATTGCAGTATTTGTTGGTGTCTATCTTATAATACATGTGGAGCGTTTATTCGATTTTATGAATTACTAAAAACTGGTCTTTTATTTGTGCTTAGGGTAATGTTGGTGGTCAGGGCCTTAATGATGGGTTGATTGTGCTGCTTGTTGTTGTTGGTATGCTGGTGACATTTTTGGTTGGCAACTATGTACTATATGTATATGCACAGAGGACTTCCCCCGAGAAAAAAGAAGCCTGTGTCAAAGAAAAAATTGAAGAGAGAAAGACTTAGGCAAGGTGTAGCTCCCCCAGGAGAGTAAACTTGACAAATTTACTGTCATTCACTTTTGTATCAAGTTATAGAATGATAGCACCAACTATAGCCTTACTTGGTGTGCAAGGATTTCAACTATTATCATTCCCGACTTTAAACCTGCTATACTTCTGTATCTTTTGAATTGCAATTTTGATCGCAAGTGCATTTTAGTTTACAGTAACCATCTGCATATGCACTGTGGTAGGCTGTGACTGAAACTTGACTGTTGATTGTGTTGGAGATTGGTAATCATGGATTGCAGTAGAAGGTATATAGGTCACTATCAGTTTACCAGATGGGAATGCAAAGAAATGCCAAAGATCAGTTCACATGTTCCCTTTTTTCAGTAACCTCCTAGAGTAAACTGCCATGGCTGGATGACTCTCTTTATATATGTATTCAGTAAAAAAATATTGTCATACTTCTGCATGGACACCACCTCATGGGGCTGGTGGTTTTTATGACACAATGGTTTCGATGATACTTTACACATTTGATCAAGTTAATTTGACGTCTGTAAAGTGGGAACAAAATGTGCATTTCCAAAAAGTTATATCTTAACAACAATCGGGCATCACAGTGAGTGGGGTAAATACATTCTGGAATTTGATGGATAAGACGTGCAAGATTAGGGGTCATCTTACTTGGACGCTGAAATCTTCACCTGGATGATCTCCTTTGAGAATAAGATGAAGAAAGTACCTGCACAGGAGAAGATACCACAAAACATTTTCATTCGGGTTTTTTTATGCAATTATGATCACATCCAGGAGTGCTCTTGTTATCTTATATGAGTGTTTGCTTTTTACCTGATATGTTTTTGGCCCTTTCTTGAGGAGATAACCAACACTGTTAAGATTCTCAATAAATGTGTCAACGTCAGGAACATTCAAACCAATTCTATCTGCCAAGCCATATATTTCCTGAAAAAAACAGAGTGCAAGAATGAGAACATGAAAAAACTTGTGGTAACAAGGTACGTCAAAGCGTCAAAGGCTAGCTATATTTCATACAGAAATGGAAAAGCAATCCTTTTGTTGCAGCTCTGCTTGGTTGTTCAGTGCACCCAAAAACCGCTTTGCTTCTTTTTGTTGGCTCATTCCACCACTCCGTCCAAAATCAACAATACCATGTTCATCAACATACTTATCATACAAAGATTCTTTCATAATTTCAACAACTTCCTGCAAAAACACCATGATGATGAGACCAATTTGGACGTCGAATATTAGCTTGTGCAAATCACTAAGATGCAGGAAACGAGGGTAAAACAGAAGACGGGGGAAGAGAAATAGGATGTGAATAACAGCTATAATATAGTGAACCATTGTTGCCTTTATGTGTAAAGAATGGCCGATCCAAGAGCTAAGAGACAAACAGGACCAACACCCACAAAACACTCAGGGACTACAAATAATAATAGACCATCAACATCAAGGCGAGAACAAAGAAACTGCACATCCTAGAACCTAATCTTTACGCAAAGGAAAAAAACAAAGACATGAATAAAGTTCTACTCACCGTTGCATCTTGAGCTGTTATTTCTTCTCTTAAATCTACTCTTGCCCGAGCTTCAGCTAGCCTTACTAGACTTTCTAGCTGCCTCGCAGTTATGGGCGTGCTGTCAGCTGATGTACTATGGTCTCTCAACTTTAAGTAGAACTTTTGGAGGATGTCTGCTGCTGGCCTTGACATCCTGGAATAGTA
>QZGG01003465.1:0-23359 GCA_006409495.1 Sedum album | reverse complement strand
TCTGAAGCGTTCCAATCGTAACAGACCTCCCGTTGATTGATTCTGTAACAGCCTCCCGCTGTTATAGTCTGGATGACCTCCTGTCACCACTCTCAGGACGACCTCCCGTCTCCTGTATCAGAATGACCTCTCCTGTCGTGAATCAGATTGACCTCCCGTCAATCACACTTTATCCTTTGTCTTTGATATGTCTTTTCTCTTTGCTCAATGGAGGTAAGCTTTTGTCTGATAACCATGTCTTCTTATATTCCTGAATCAGGTGCCATAAATTCATTTCCATAAATAGAAGATATTGCATTGAATTTATGTTACCGTTTGAACCATCATATCCTCCTAATGATGTTTCTTAATTGCATGCGTTTCTTCATCTAGTCAACTCTCATTTAAATATGGAAATCCCGAAAATCAAGGTGGCTTTTAATGCATCCAGGATTCTTTGCTGACCCAGATATCTGATAAACTCTGTAACGCTTTCTCTTGACGCAGCCTTCTGATGCAGCCTCAGACACTCTTGCTGTGTCCAGTTTTCTAAAAAATCGACATCAATGATCACATGTCTCCATGGTGCTCACATAGTCAAAAGGGATCTTCATTTTGGTTTGTTCCATCAACTTCAACCAATTGTATTATCACATGTTTGCATGCCATTATTAAATGTTTATCAAAGTAAAGTTCCCTTTTCCAGCAGTGCCCGTAATACTAAAGTTGACAATTGTAGTTCATTTTGAATACAAAGATCTTCCCATTTTAGCAGAATATAAAACCACTCAAACCATGCAAAACAATAATATGTATTTACATTTGACGTAAGTAACATTCTAAACTAAACCACACACAAGTGGGAATCTGTTGTCAAAGTTACATTAATCAAGAATAAACATTCACCAAAACATGGTCCGGAAAATGATATAAGCTTGAAATATAAGCTTTTTCGTGGAAAGGAAAGGACACCAATTCGTACAAAGACCTGAAATTAACAAGATAAGAAGGATCTCACACCATCGCCTTATCCTTACAAACCCCATTTTGTTTTGTACCTCATGTTACGATCATCTTGCTAATAAAGCCATTATATGTAAATCCACATTCAAAGAATGTTGTGGGTATGGTAGTCAATCTGTATAATCTATGTTTTTTGTCGTAATCGCGCATAACAATATTTATGATGACGGATTAGACTTCTTAATCATGCCTTATTATGATTTATATCATTTTTAATCGGCATTAGAAAAACAAATAATTGCGCATTTGCAAAGTAAGTAATTTTCAGGTAAATATTTACAATCATAGTTGAGCTCTGTTTTCATTGAGGAATCATTTTGGTTCATATCATTTCTTAAATTATGTTTTATCATATATTATTTTAATTATATTTCTACAAATTATGTAATTCCATATAAATTAGATTTTTATTCTTCTATTTATTTGTAATCAAATATTGAAATGGTCGAATGTTCATTCATCCTTAATATCAAGCTCCGTGTCACAGATTCCTAGTTTGAATGTTCATTCAGCAACGACATCGCTTGTGGTCTCCACATGGTCCCACTTCAGATGTGCTCACGTACCTGCGGTTCATGCATACCACACGTGTCTGACTGCGTCCTGTTGACCTTCAACAATACTGCATAACTACCAAACTGGCCCCAAGTTTTCAAACCGGCAAACTGCATGTTTGACTTTGACTTTCTTTTCCCTTCAAAATTTTTCAATTTAATTCCGTTTCTGATTCAAAATGATTTATATTAGTATTGCATAATGAACAAAGATTAATGAACCCAATATATTTTTGTGAGATTGTTAGATATGAAATATGATGTTTGTTTTTGATTTATAAATAATGAATGGAATTTGGTAAAAAAATTGTCAAATGTAAAAATTCATGTTTTTTTAAATTCAACAGATCAAATTAATCAAAAACTTATTTTTTAAATCAATTTTGAATTGATGAAAACCAACCTTTTTTATTTTCTCTTACAACTAGATTATCCTAGTTGTTCCACATTTTTTTAATGTCCTCATATTTAATTGTTTCATTGAGCTTTAAGAATAAATTTTATTTTATAAAATATTTTTGCAAGTAAACATATTTGAATTGAATACCGGCGGATGATATCGAATCAACGATTGAGTATGTAAAATAATGGCCGATAATTATTGTGAGCTCCATATGGCAGTGGCGAATTTTTGCAAAGCGAGTCTTAGAATTCTGGATCACGGCCTGAAGTAGAGGTGTATGCACTGTCATAAATGCACATGCGAAACTTCCGGGTATATTAAATACGAAAATCATTGCCAATTATTACATGCCTTAAATAGCAGGAGCCAGAGGGATTTTTGGGAAAGATTAATTGCAACTTATGAAGATGACCGTTATGGAAATTGAAGCATCATCAATTGGCAAATTAATGAAGAAGAGATTATAAAAGGAAAGCATATCAAACATGGACCTTACCTCGACTGAGCAGAAAAGATACCCACACCAAACACAAAGGAAATTAGAGTGATTGACGGGAGGTCAATCAGAATTACGACAGGAGGTCGTTCTGACACAGGACACGACGAGGTCGTCCTGATACAGAGAGGTGACAGGAGGTCATCCAGATCCAGACATTGACGGGAGGTCTTAAGCTGACACAGACGACGGGAGTCGATCTGAATCGCGACGGGAGGTCGTAGATCTACCAACCAGACAGACGGGAGGTTTGCACGGTTGAAGAATCAGACGGGAGTTTGATTGAGTGGATCCGAGGGGAGCTCGGACACTAGCGGGGTATTGATAGGAACTGTTTCGAAGGGAGTTCGGTAACATTCTGTGTAATCAATCTTTTACTAGTGAAACTTTCCACGGGATTGGGATAATCCCCCCTGACTAAGCCTTCGGGAGCCGAACAGGGTTAACAAATTTCTGTGTCTTACTTTTAACTTACAGTTCATTTTATTCACGATTACAACTCTGTGTCTCACTAGCGTGACACAGATATCTAAGCGTCTGAAACACTAGGCGGTGTTTTCTATTGGTATCAGAGCCGGACACTCGACACACAGAGTGAGTAAAGATCCGAATCAGATGCTGAGTCAGAACTACCAGAATCGAGAAAGTAAGATGAGTTATCGTGAAGCACAAATCAGGCCACCAATGTTGGATGGTACAAACTACGCCTACTGGAAAACGAGAATGATGGCTTACATTAGATCTCTGGATAACAGAGCATGGAGAAATGTGATTGTCAGATGGACACCACCCCAAATCGTGAATGAATCAGGAAATCTGGTACCAAAAGATGAAGCATCCTGGACTGCAGATGAAGACAGAGCTTCAGCAGCTAACTCAAAAGCTTTGAATGCAATATTTGGGGCTGTGGAACCAAGTGTATACACTTTGATCTCACAATATGTCACAGCTAAAGATGCATGGGATGCTCTGCAAACTGCATTTGAAGGGACAGACAAGGTAAAGGAGGCAAGACTAGATATGCTGAATCACCAGTTCGAAAGTTTAAAGATGGGAGATGGAGAAACTATCACTGAGTTTAATGGACGAGTCATGGATATAGCAAACCAATCACACGCTTTAGGTAAACCCATCGATAATGAAACTCTGGTGAGAAAAACTCTAAGAGCTCTGCCTCAGAAGTTTGCTATGCATCGGATTGCCATTAGTCAGATGCATGACCTGAAATCTTTAAGATTAGAAGAATTGATGGGACAGCTGAGGTCTCATGAAGTAGAGATTGAAATGATTAGACCCTTAGATAAGAAGAATCGACATGTGACACAAAATGCAGAAGCTGCAGACGCGGAATGTGAATCAGAAGGAGATGATAAGGCCATGTTGTCCAAGAGGTTCAATAGAGAGCTGAAGAAATTTGGAGACAGTCGCAGAATTGGGTCCGGATCCAGGACTAGTCAGAGGCCTGGAAAGTGGAAGTCAAATGAAGGAGATATAAAGCGAGACAAAGGGATACGATGTTTTGAGTGTGAAGGATATGGACACATTCAAAGGGAATGTCCCACCTTTCTTAAGAGACAAAAAAATGCCAAGATCTCTGGATGGAGTGATACAGAATCAGAAGCATCTGAGAGTGGAACTGTGAACTTTATGGCACTAACAGCTGTAACAGAAAATCTTGATGAGGATTCTAACTCATCAGAAAGTGAGGCAGAAATCTCTGATGAGGTTATTGGGGAAAGGTTCAAACTTTTGTATATCAAGTGGAAAGAAACTTTGGATGAAAACTCAAGACTCAATAAAGAGGTGGTAGTATTTTCTGATCACGTAAGTTGTCTGAATCAGGAGCTTCAGGAGTACAAGGACAGACTGTCTGCATCAGAAATAGATGTAAAATGGTTTAGAAAATACACTAGCATGATGAACACAGGAACCAGCCAGCTCGATAACATACTGGAAGCACAAAAGTTGAAAAATGATCATTCAGGAATAGGATATGACTGGAAAGAAGGAAATGGTGACGCAAGGTCTGTTGCTGCAAATGTAGACTACCAAGAGACAAAGATATGGTCTAATTATGATACTAAATGTGGTTACTGTAACAAACATGGCCACAATCATTCTAAGTGCACAGAGTTTCTGAAATTATACAGAAGGAGGAGGTCATCGGACTGGAGACAGAATACAAATTGGAGACAAATAATATCTAGAAGATATTATGCTCAGAAACCTTATTCTCACAGATATGATGTAGGAAACACATACAGATCTTCGTGCTATAGCAGTCATGACACACGATATGATGCACGATCGTTGAGATACATACAGACACAGCGCTCTGAATTCCTCAGAGCAGAGGCAACTAAGTCAAGGCCTGCTCAATACTGGAAACAGCCAGCTGTTACAAAACATGCCCCACTCAGAAGACATTATATTCCTCGACGAAACTATGGCTGGTATGGTGATTATTATTGTTATGTTGCATCTAACTCATCTCTAAATATGCAGGAAGATCAATGGTACTTAGATAGTGCTTGTTCAGCACATATGACTGGTGAGTCAAAATTCTTGACAAACATTGAACTGATCAAAGATAAGTATGTGACATTCGGTGACGGAGGAAAGTGGAAAGTTATTGGTGAAGGGACTCTGTCAATAAAAGGACTTCCCAGAATTGAGAAAGTTCTTTTAGTAGATGGACTGCAGACAAATCTTCTCAGCATAGGACAGTTTTGTGATATGGACATGAATGTAAAGTTTACTCAAGACATGTGTCAACTTCGTGATAAAGAAGGAGTGTGCATTTTAGAAGGAAACAAAATGTCTAACAATTGCTATGTGCTAAAGCTGGATCAGGAACAAGCTGAGTCTACATCCCAGATATTCGAACAGAAAGAATGGGCCACGTGGGATAGAGTTCTAAGTTGTACACAGTGTAAGATATTGTGTGAGTTGAAGCAAGCGACCAAAGCATGGTGTGAATCTGAATTCTACCATAGCTATGTTCGAGGGGGAGTGGACAATATCCTTCTTATCCAATTTGATAGTTGCCTGATGACACAGAAGGCTGAAAGAAGTCACATGGCCAATCTAGTGACACAGAATGTTGAGAGAAGGAATGTGAACGATATTAGTTCTTGCATGATGAATTACTCGGATGAGGATTCAGATGGAAACTCGGATGATACGAAGAGCAATAGATGTTTATTAGTGGAAAATAATCAGGAAGAACTAAGTCTATTTCAAAGGAGGCTAGGTCACATTCATTCCAAGACTTTGAATCAAGTACCAGCATCTACAATAGTAGAGGATCTCGTTGAAATGGTGACCCAACAACAAGGGGAATGTGCTGTACATGATAAAGATCCTGATAAAAAACATGAATCAGAAATCTTAGAGAATCCATCACCAGGAAGAACGTCTGATGCCGAGATTCAGAAAGATCATGTTTACAAGCTAAAGAAAGCTCTATATGGACTATATGGACTACGTCAGGCGCCCAGAGCATGGTATGAGCTTCTTATTGGTTTTCTTCTCAACCATGGCTATGAGCGAGGGGGAGAAGATAGAACTCTTCTTATCAAGCGTGACCAACATCACTTTGTGGAGGATGTGACTCAGATCACTGATCAGTTTATGACTCAGATGCATTGCCAGTTTCAATTACGGAATGTGGTATACAATGACAAGAGGATCATAAGGTATGAGAATGGAACTGTCAATTATAGAATATGTTATACTAACGACACTAGTGTACATGTTGTAGCCTTTTCAGATGCAGATTGGGCTGAAAACTTAGATGATCAGAAAAGCACTGCTGAAGTAGAGTATATTGCACCAAGGAGTTGTTGTCAACAGATGAGCTGGATGAAACAGACACAAGAGAAATGTGATCTGAGCCAGGAGTATGATCTGAGGCAGGGGGAGTTGATTCTCTGTAAAGACAGTAAGGACATAGTAGCTATGTCAAAGAACCACGTACAACACTCCACAATCCAGCATAGTGGACACACACAATTCGAAGCAAAACTCAGACTTGATCAAGGTCTGTGTGTCATCGACACTTGAGCAGTGTCAGGATCTCTTGATCACGAGGTGCCGCAATACAAAGTTTGTGTGATCAAGAGTTATCAGAGGCAAGAAGTGGAGATTACTTATATTCAAGAAAAGTGACAAGCAAAGTAGACAAATGCAGCTGCGACGGAAGAAGCCGAGTTACTTAGTCAGTGGTTGACAAGGAAGCCTTCATCAGTGAGAGAGATTGTGTAACAGAAACCAGTGGAGCATACAAACACCATCTCAGAAGAGGTGTTAACGAAAGTAGCAGAAGAAGTAGCTCACGAGATAATGAAAGAAGTGGACCAGAGGCTAGACTTGAGTAACGAAAGGAGATTAAGTCGTCATGAAAAGAATGTGGACCTGAAGAAAAGAAAGTCGAAGTTGCAGATACAAGGAAAAGAGAGAAGTGTTCGATGAGTACTGTCAATACTGCGAATTGGAGTTTAGAATGTATAGAAGCAGAAAGGTTGTGCAGAAAGGTTGTGCAGAAGATGTTGTTGGACGTGAACACTTGTAAGTCCAGAGAATCTGTAGAACTTGAACAGCAGGTTGTTGAAGAGACAAAGAAGGATACCAGAATTGTGAAAGCTTACAAGAGCATCAGATGCAGGGGGAGCACTGAAAACTAAAATGAAGTGTCATTGGAAGGTATTTACATGTCATCACCATATTGATGTTTCTGTTCTAGTATCTCTGCAGAAATATATGTTGAAGAAGGAATCTGGTGAGAAAGTATTCTAGGAGAGCTCAAGTTGATGATTACAAAGAGAGCTGAATGTACTTCTTGAGGCAGAAGCTTAAGCCAGGACAGACACAAAGGAGGTCAAAGCATTGCTGCAGAAACTCAGCGGATCAATGGGTAATTCTAACTCAGCAACATTGAAAGAATAGTTATAAGAAAGTTTATGAGAACCCTTGCACTTTTTGTGGCAAAAAGGGGGAGAGTTTATGATGTGTAGTAGTTTATGATGTGTCCGTGTTGGGCAATGATGGATTATGATGCTTCTCATCTATATGTGTTTAGTTTCGCTATAGATGGCAGAAAACAGGTGAAGAAAGTTTTGCCAAAAAATCGCCAAGGGGGAGATTGTGAGCTCCATATGGCAGTGGCGAATTTTTGCAAAGCGAGTCTTAGAATTCTGGATCACGGCCTGAAGTAGAGGTGTATGCACTGTCATAAATGCACATGCGAAACTTCCGGGTATATTAAATACGAAAATCATTGCCAATTATTACATGCCTTAAATAGCAGGAGCCAGAGGGATTTTTGGGAAAGATTAATTGCAACTTATGAAGATGACCGTTATGGAAATTGAAGCATCATCAATTGGCAAATTAATGAAGAAGAGATTATAAAAGGAAAGCATATCAAACATGGACCTTACCTCGACTGAGCAGAAAAGATACCCACACCAAACACAAAGGAAATTAGAGTGATTGACGGGAGGTCAATCAGAATTACGACAGGAGGTCGTTCTGACACAGGACACGACGAGGTCGTCCTGATACAGAGAGGTGACAGGAGGTCATCCAGATCCAGACATTGACGGGAGGTCTTAAGCTGACACAGACGACGGGAGTCGATCTGAATCGCGACGGGAGGTCGTAGATCTACCAACCAGACAGACGGGAGGTTTGCACGGTTGAAGAATCAGACGGGAGTTTGATTGAGTGGATCCGAGGGGAGCTCGGACACTAGCGGGGTATTGATAGGAACTGTTTCGAAGGGAGTTCGGTAACATTCTGTGTAATCAATCTTTTACTAGTGAAACTTTCCACGGGATTGGGATAATCCCCCCTGACTAAGCCTTCGGGAGCCGAACAGGGTTAACAAATTTCTGTGTCTTACTTTTAACTTACAGTTCATTTTATTCACGATTACAACTCTGTGTCTCACTAGCGTGACACAGATATCTAAGCGTCTGAAACACTAGGCGGTGTTTTCAATTATAAAACTGTACAAAAACATATAAGAGTCACTCGATCAACAAGATAACAACAATATATCTTGTGACATCAGTAACAAGGAAAACAAATCTCAACTTGCATCACAAAATAACCCAACGACAGAGAGATGCCTATTAAATTATTAATTTAAAACTAATATTGCCGCTCGATTCAATAATAACACTAACATTTGCTAAGTTACCTATAATACCCTCAAGTTTTTCCAACGTATTTTTACGATTAGAAATAATTATATATATTAAAGTGTGCCATTTTTTGAATATTTTTCTGTAGATATTATTTAATTTAGTATATTTTATCCAGGAAATATTGGTGATAGCATACTAAACATTCTATTGATAAAGTAATTTATCATTTTTTCTAGCTCAATTCCGTTTCTAGTCTAATTCTAAAGAACATAACAAACAGCTTTTATTCTTTGCATGAATTAAAAAAGAAACAAGATAATTAGTGAAACTATAGGTTAAGCCATTCACCATTAATAAATAAACAAATAGTTGTTATACTCATTAGTAATTGTTCCACATTCAGTTTGAAGAATTAATACATACTTAGATTAATATTCGTACAATCCAAATTTCAGCTAAGTCACACCCATTTTTTCACCATCTAAAAACATATTGTACTTTACACTATCATAATTATATAAATTAGTAATAATACATATGTATTTCTATAATGAAAATTTGCATTTCCAAGATCCAAAATTTCAGTAATTCCATAGACATTCAAGGTCAACAGGCCCCATAGAAGATGAAGGACCTGGACTTGGACCTATAGCAGATTGTGGTGCCATGCCCAAGTCCTTCTCTGCCTTGAACTGCTGCTGCCTCTTGCTCAAACCCTGGCTTGCAAGTAAATGGCTCAACATTGCCTGATCCTGACCCTGTAAGAAATTAAAATTTTGGTAACTAGGAAGATTTTGATCGACGAAATGAAGCTGTGTTGAGCCTTGATTGTTGACGAATGAGAAATTGTTTGGAGCTGAGGTAGGGAGGAGAGTTGATGTACTGAAGCACTTGTTGAGTGCATCTTGGCTGGAGAAGTAGGGTACGTGCCCCTGTTCGAGTCGGGTCATGGACGATGAACTGGGAGATGGTTGGGTTAGCGGAGGGAGCATAGTCGAGGACTGGCCCGAATCGCTTTGGTACGCAGTGGGGATTAGAAAGGACGAGATAATAGGTTTTTTTAAACCGTAGGATTTCTCGAAAACCCGGCTTATGACCCATTCAGTCTGCAGGAAATGAAAAAAAACAAGCTTTTTTAGCCCTAGAAGTTGAAAAAACTTTAAAAACACGGGATGGAAACAGAGGAAAACAGAGCATAATACGACCTTAGCGGATTGGGGGAGGTTTTGGAGGGAGAGCTTTCCTTCGAGGCGGTATTCGTGCATGACCCAGTTCGATTTCACTCCTTTAGGTGCTCGTCCTCTGTAGAATACAAGTGTTTTCTTCATCCCGACGAGGAACTTCCCTCTGTATATCTCTTTATCCTTCCCGGTAGCCTTCCAATAACCGGATTGTGTAGCCCGATTAGTCCTCAGCCCGGTCGGGTACTTCTTGTCTCTTAAACAGAAGAAGTACCATTCATTTTCACCCAAGTTTGCATTCTCTACAAAAAAATAAAAATGAATAAGCCTGCAAGATGAGATATAAGTTAAGGAATGGAACTATTGAGATTAGGAAGATATCATACTAGGCAAGTCCCAAGGCTCGGACTTGTTCAAATCAGCCTCTCCGATGGCGATTGCGCGGAAATTACTATCGTTAACTTTCTTGCATAAGTAGTGAGTGATCAGCTCTTCATCAGTTGGATGGAATCTGAATCCTAGTGGCAGCTCTATCTGATCATCGTATATGTTTGATCCTTTCATCATTTCCATCAACTGAACTCTTAAATTAAATTGAGGGTCCAGTATCTCAACTGGGGGTGTTTCACAAAACTTGTAAAAGATTCGAGCTTTCGAAACTGGTCAAAACTGGACAAGAATGATCATTCCTTGTATAAATTTAGACTAAGAGAAACCAAAGCAGGCAGCCATGGAGTTTTGAAGAAAATAAATGAGATGAGATTTTATTTAGTGAGAATTTTGTGAGAAGGAAATTACCTTAAATACTTGATTTGGAAGGAGAAATGGGTAAAGTGATTTGCAAGATAACTTGAGCTAAATGATGATGATTTAAGACTTTGTTTTCAACTTAGGTAGTATTTCTTTTACTTGAAATCTGTAAAATTCTTTGACTTTTTGTGTACAAAATCATTCATTATAACATGTTGAAATCATACACATGGATTATTAACAAGGGGGTGATTTGAAGAGCTTTTAATTTTTGTTATTCATCTTTAGTCACCCATTTGAATTGGGTACTTTCCTTTTTCTTGTATATACCCATTTCATATTTAGTATTTTTGGGAAGCTACTTACATTGATATACGAGGCTTCATCCCGACCATTTATCTGAGGATGAAACATATGGTAATTTTGGATAGGTTAGGAGATGAACTTGGACAAACACATTTTAATTTTTTCCAATAATTATAAAAATTGAGAGAGTAAGTTCCGAAGACGAAAAATTATATGATTATACGGAATGTCCTTTATTTCGTATGCCACAAATCTATTCTAAAAATGTAATGATAATACTGATCTTGATCACATTATTTCAAGAAAATGCCATTTATATGCATAACATATTTACGAACGGTAGATATAGTATAGTACTTACAAACTCTCCTACAGAATGAATTCAAAGTCAAAAGAAATTCTTTGAAATTTGAGAGTGATATTTTAAAGTAAAGGATAGATATCTGAACATTTTGAGTATCAGTTGTTTCCATGATTTTAATTAATAATTACTAACTTCAGCTAACGATCAATTTGTTGTTAGTAAGTCTCATTGATAAACAGTTGTCTAATAGCTTTCCCAATACCTGGATGTATGAATAACTTTTTTCAGTCGATTTTGCCGATTGGTGAAAAATCTTATAAATTATTTAATTTCTGCTTGCCCTAGCATTAAATTTTTAATTTGTGCTTGCCTTAAACCTTATATTTTTAATTTTGTGCAGAATAATAGTACAGATTTGAAATAGATATATTTCAGTTATGCAATAAATTATTTGCATATATACTTAATTTTTGATGATTTAATTTCGTAGAATATTAAGGTTGGTTTTCTTTGGTTGAGCTTGAGCATGCTGCCTAGCTATTTAAACATACACATTTAGTACAATTGGGGGAAGAGAGGGAACAATCTGAATCAAGTGATAGAATTAGGCAAAGGCCACAACAAGCTGGTTACCTAGACGTGGATACTGTTGTGGCCTATAAGCTTTGTTTGTGTATTCCTATTCTAAGTGGACACCAGGACTCCAGTTTAAGAGCAGTTAACCTTTCATTATCCTATAGAAGTTTTGTTTTACAAATAGATTGAAATGTAGATTTCACTAAGCGTACAAAGTTGTGAAACATTGAACACTTGTCATATGATTCATAAGGTTAGGGATTCTGTTAGGATCGTGATTAGATAAATACTATGAACAGAAACTGTCAGGGAACTGAACTTAGTCAGCAGGTACTTGATTCAAGTAACTCAATATGCAGCGGAATTTATTTGTCTAACAATCTTTTTATTTATCAAACAAACTCTACAAACATTCAATTTGTACTTTGTAATAGAAAGATTCTAACCATTACATTCACAATGAGTCACCTACTTCTGAAGGGTCATATACCTCCAATTGTAACTCTGAGACACGTCTCTGTAACAACTCTTCCTGAATTGTTCACTGCCTCTTTCACAAGAGATAATACTTGAAGCTCTTAAGTCTTACACAAGTTGTTTGCTCTTGGTCACCAGATTCCTCTCTAGAAATCAACAAAAGGCCGAACCTTGTAAAGGTTTCTTTCTTTATCTTTTATACCCAGCAAGGTGACTGTTGGCCTGGGTAACTGTCTAGTAACTGCCCTCAGCTTCCTTATCCACAAGATCCATGTGAACACGCCTTTTCATGTTGCACCCCGTAACAACTTTCATTTATACAAGATCCACGTGTCAATGGCAGTTTGACACTTTAACTGCTCAATCGGTTGATTAACGTAACTGACATCCATCAATTCCCTCTGTGTCCAACACATGTACATGTCCCTCGCCGAACTCGCTATCTTCGAGTCCCTCAGATCATCATTCAGGTACATGATCCTACACACTTAACTTAAAGTGTTAGTCGTGTGTTGTTATCAAAACCACATGGGGTACTTGATCCTCAGGATCTAACAATTTCCCCTTTTTGATGATGACAAACACCTGCGAGACATAATAAACAATCAACCGAATGCAGACCTAGTACATAAACTAGTCATCTATCCATATTGAATCGCAGATGGGAAACAATTCCCCCTAAGCCCAAGCAAGGACTTCTAACAAGTATCAGGAACAAAAACCTGACATCGATTCCCCCTGGATAGGTACCCACTAATTCTTCCCCCTTTTGGCATCATCAAATAGGGTTAGAAAATCGACACAAATCAGCCATTAGTATAGCCAATCAAACATGCAAATAAAATTGAAAGCATTCGTAACTTCAAGATTAAAAGCAAATTATCACGAGTGCATACCTGTAAAGAAAAGGGTTAATGCGGTGGGAGCAAAAATGGGTAAGTCTATGATGGTGTAGGGTATTGCATTCTCTAATTCAGGTTCTTGAACCTGACCCAATTACTAGTTTCCAACCCGTCAATCTCTATCACCGCATATCAACTACTTTTAACACTGAACTCTGAATTTGCCGTGTCATCTCCCCATTCAACTTTAAGATCTCATCCTTGGTCTTATGAAGTCTCTACTCAACACCTCCCTTATCTTTTTCACGAGGTTCATGAACCTCTAATCTGACTCATGCACCTCCTCAACCTCGACCTCCTCCTTTTACCTCTTTCTCTTTAAGAGACAGGAGCGTGAAGGCTGAATTTCTTTACGGCAGACTTTCCCTTAGTCGCCTTCCTATTTGCGGAACTTCTCGAGGTTCATGACCCAATCATTACCCTCTGAGGCTTCATCCTTTTCAATTCACCTCTATTGTTCCACCGCTAGCCACCTACTTGTGACGTAGCCATCATCCTCATACATCTTAACTCTTCCAGAGCTTTTTAAATGAGGGCACTGAAGCATCCATTTCCTTGGCTCTTCCCTCGGGACTTGGTTCCTTCTCTGAACCTTCCTGCAACACCAAGCGTCTTCGCTTCCTGGGTGCCTTCGACAGTCAGTTCCTTGACCGTCGGCTGGTCCGCAATATCCTTTGCGACCCTCCTTTGTTGCATCAATTCCTCCAGTTGGGATTTGAACTTCACTGCCATCACCAGGGACATGTTCTCTGTGTGCTCTTCTTTTCCCAAGCACATCTACTTAAATACACTTCTCATCTGCATCTGGACATATACCTGACACGCACTAGTCAGACATGCACACACACCTCAGCATCTTGCTCAAGTACCTGGATCTGGTCACTGACCTGAACAAGTGAATGCCATACCCATACCTTTCTATAGACTTCTCAAGGGGCGTTGTGATGGATTGGCTTAACCGAAAGGGTTATGAGAATTAGAAAACATCACAACTGAAATCACTCATGATTTACCTCATTTAGATTTTCAAGTCCCTCAAAAGTATATGGCTTAGGTGGCTAAGTACTCTTCCTTCACGGGGTTTATGCTAACCAAAATCCGGAAGGTACAAGGCAAGAAACAAATCATGCACAACATGACATTTTCACTTTTACTAAAGAAGTAATGTATTGCAATCAATCTATAGGATGCTGACAAGGTCACGTACCTCAGGCTAATATGCACAATTGCTACCCCTATTCTAACCAATCATTGGAAGAATAATTAGAAGTACCTTACTGAGGAGAAATGATGCCAAGTTCCGTTCTGAACTTCTTAAACGGTTCCCTGCTCAGGGCCTTGGTGACATTATCTGCCACCTGGTCCTCACTCCTACATGTCTCCATGGATATAAGTCCCTTCTCTACACGATCCCAAATAAAATGATGTCTAATCTAAATGTGCTTCACCCTACTTTTATGTACAGGATTCTTAGCAACAATAATAGCATTAGTGTTATCACAAATATATAGGGATTCAATCAAAAGAGAAATTAATACCACTTAGCTGGTTCCTCAACCATCTTAGGCTCCATCAGGGACACGAACGCAGTCTGAACTCGTTCCCCCTGAAATACAGCATAACAATGAAAGTCTTGAAGTTTAGTATTGGGTTGTCTAACCCGAGTACTTGTCCTCAATGGAACCACTTCTCGCATGGTTATCCCTTCATCATTATCTTCCTGAGATATCTGATCTGGTTCAGGTACCTCCTGTTGATCCATATGCAACTGATTATGCATATGTACTCCCTCGGAGACTGGATCCTCATCAACACCCTCTTGTGTTGATATCCCATCAGCAACCTCATGTGCCTCATCAACACCCACTTGTGCTGGATTCCCGTCGGCAACTCATGTGCCTCATCAACACCCTTTGGTGCTGGATTCCTGTCGGCAACCTCTTGTGCCTCATCAACACCCTCTTGTGCTGAATTCCTGTCGGCAACCTCTTGTATAGTGAACACATACCTCGTCAGGTACATAACCCAATTCTTATAAATCACGAACAAGATCCACTCGCTGAAGTTTCTTCATTAACTTCTGATTCACATGGCACAAACGCCTATGCCAAAGACTAGAGTCATCTGTCCTTGATGACAAACACAGTTACTCATCCGATCCCACTCCGGGTCGGTCTTGTAAACCTCATTTGCAACAATTCCCTTAAGAAGTATCTTACCTGTACTCAGAGACTTCACAAAACAACCATTAGCTGTGAAAACAACTTCGTTGTTTCCTCCTTGGCAAAGTTGAAAAACACTAAGCAAATCAAATTTCAAATTTTGAACTAAGTTGACATCATCAATACTAACCTTTTTACTCAAACTTACCATACCTATTCCGGAGATTTCACCTTTACTTCTATTTCCAAAGGTGATGGAGCCTCCGGAATACTGTTGTAGTGAAGAGAAGTAGTCTATCCTTCCAGTCATGTGACTGGAACACCCGCTGTCCACATACCAGGGACCTGTCCCTCTCTTCACCTCTTTTGATGATGACCCTCCTCGGGCCATAAGACACATGTTCCTCCTTGAGGACTTGATCTCACACTGTCTATCCAAGTCACTGTCCTCTTCTGAATCACCCCATGCTGCCATCATTGCCTTCTCTTCTTTCGGCTTCTCATCTTGAGACTTCTCCTTATTAGATGCATCCATCTTCTTCTTTCTACAATCCTTGATAAAGTGTCCCTTTTTGCCACAGTAAAAACACTCATCATCATTTCCAGCGGTTCTCTTCGACGATGAGTTCTTTGAGTTGAGTTTCTGTTTTGCAAACTGTAATGCCTTAGATAAGAAAGCCACGTCCTCATCTGATTCTTCATCAACCTTTTCTTCAGACTCTTTCACATTTTTCTTGGAATCCTTGTCCTTTCCTTTGGACTTGTTTGACTTCCCTTTATCACTGACCAACGCGACCTGCTTTGGTCCTTTATGAGAGTCACGTCCTTCCATCTTCATCTTTTCAATGAGCATGTCACTTTCAAGTTTGGACACCAACTCCTCTAAGGACATTGCCTTTGTATCTGGAATAGCTGATAAAGTCCGAGAAATGTCATCCTACTCAGGAGAAAGTCCTTGAAGGAAATGATGGGTAACTTCCCATTTTTCATATTCCTTCCCTAGCCGTGACAGTGTAGCAAGACAACCCTGAAATCTAGAGTGATACCCCTGTATCGACTCTTCCTCGTCTTGACGAAGACTCCCATACTTCATCTGTGCAGAGAGAATTCTATTCTTCCTAACGTCACTTGTGCCATCATATATCCTTTTAAGGGCATTCCAACCTCTGCTGGGTCTTTATATATCATGACCTTGTTCAGGTCACCAGGTTCTAACGCTGCATGAAGAACCTTCATAGCCTGTGCGTTTTTCTGAAGTTTCTTGAAGTCTTGAGTGGTGTAAAAAGTTCTTGGCTTTTCCCTGGTCATGTCTTCATCGTCCATGATGAGTTGACGACCTTGTTCAATGATTTGCCAGACTTCACCATCCAGCGCGAGGACATGTTCCTCAAAGCGAACTACCCAGGAGTCATATTCTCCTACTTTCAACTTGGGCGGAGTTGCAAACGAATCACCAGACATACTTAAACCTGCAAATCTAATCAAAATCTAGAACCAGCGGCTCTGATACCAATTGTTAGGATCGTGATTAGATAAATACTATGAACAGAAACTGTCAGGGAACTGAACTTAGTCAGCAGGTACTTGATTCAAGTAACTCAATATGCAGCGGAATTTATTTGTCTAACAATCTTTTTATTTATCAAACAAACTCTACAAACATTCAATTTGTACTTTGTAATAGAAAGATTCTAACCATTACATTCACAATGAGTCACCTACTTCTGAAGGGTCATATACCTCCAATTGTAACTCTGAGACACGTCTCTGTAACAACTCTTCCTGAATTGTTCACTGCCTCTTTCACAAGAGATAATACTTGAAGCTCTTAAGTCTTACACAAGTTGTTTGCTCTTGGTCACCAGATTCCTCTCTAGAAATCAACAAAAGGCCGAACCTTGTAAAGGTTTCTTTCTTTATCTTTTATACCCAGCAAGGTGACTGTTGGGCTGGGTAACTGTCTAGTAACTGCCCTCAGCTTCCTTATCCACAAGATCCATGTGAACACGCCTTTTCATGTTGCACCCCGTAACAACTTTCATTTATACAAGATCCACGTGTCAATGGCAGTTTGACACTTTAACTGCTCAATCGGTTGATTAACGTAACTGACATCCATCAATTCCCTCTGTGTCCAACACATGTACATGTCCCTCGCCGAACTCGCTATCTTCGAGTCCCTCAGATCATCATTCAGGTACATGATCCTACACACTTAACTTAAAGTGTTAGTCGTGTGTTGTTATCATCAAAACCACATGGGGTACTTGATCCTCAGGATCTAACAGATTCGAATTCCGATCACGTATAACGCAGCCAATTGTTACGAGTATAACATAATATCATTTTGACATTTTTTTAAATTTCTAGATAGTATTGTTTTTGTTGAATTTGTCTCCTTAAATTAGGCCCTTAATTAAAGCTGAATTTTTTAGTGGGCCCCTAATCTAAAAAATTAAAAAACATTACACAATCAAGATTCGAACCTGCATTACAAAAAGCTTTGTCCAAGTCTATTACCACTACACTATATCCTATTATTTAACTCTTGCTCAGTCGTTAAAATAAATAGTAGGCCCTTCCACAGAAGGGCCCCTGGCCGTTGCCCCTCTTGACCTCCCCTCCGGGCCGGGCCTGACAAAATCCTAGTTCACATCTCGTAGTTCGATAAGAACTTGAGTATGTTATAGCTATATAAGTAGCTTCAATCTCTCATTTGAAAACATCTCAAAATTTATATTTTGTTCTTCCTTTTGGAGATAATGAAGTTTACAGCGGTTTTTGAGGAATAGTTTTCCACAACATTAGTGATATTGACTACTTTGAGTAGGGAAAATTCATTCCCTACGATTTTTATCAACTTTTTGCGAAACAATGTTGTTACTAGTTTACAACCGTTTAAGATCCCACATATTCTACGTGGTTAGTCTAAGCCAATTTTTAATCATCAATTAAATAATATTTTTGATTCTCAATAAACAATATAGGCTGCATATACAGATTGTAAGTTAACGGGCCTAAGTTGTTTTTAGATTCGGACATTGGTGAATTAGTGTGACCCAGACCGGAGTCATTATTGAAACAGTACGCAGCGTTTTGTATCAAAATATTCATATCGGTAAATCTGGACGACGCCAAGATTGAGGTGTCCTTTGGTTGGTGATTCTCATGCGGCTGCGATCGGAATCGCAAGCAATTGGAAGGGTGAGCTTTTGACTTTTGATTCGTGTTGTTATCTTGGGTTGGCTGCAAAATTTGATCTTTTTGCTTTTACTAAAGAGAATCTGTTCAATGAGTCTCAATTAGGTTTATGTTGCCAATTCAGGAATCTGAAGCGTCTGAAAAATCTTTTATTTTTTGAGCTCAATTCACTTAGCAGCTAATAGTTTGAGTTGCTAGTTCGAGTTGATTGATGTGAAGATGAGTCAAGTTAAAAACATTGGACTTCCGCTGATGAGGGTTATCAAATTACAAGGCTTTTCAATCCTGCAGCAACTTAAATTGGAAGAGAAGCTGCTTCGTACATCATCCGATAACTGGTGTGTCATAAATGACGGAACAAAGGATCGTAGCATTGTCATGGGGGTTTCAGGGTATATAATCTCCTTTCATTAGGTATTTTATGTATTGCATTATTTCACTATTTGATTTTGCAGATGAATCTGCCTGTACTTAACATCATATTATGTTCTTATTGTACTTCAGGAAACCTGCAGAGTTCATAGAACTGGACTTAGTACTGCGTGACCATGTACCGGTTATTAAAAGATTTACTGGTGGAGGAACGGTTATTGTTGATGGTGGAACAGTGTTTGTCACTTTCATTTGCAATAAGGATGCTGTTCCTGGGTTACAGCCGTATCCTCGGCCCATCATGTCTTGGAGCAGTATAGTTTATAATGAAGTGTTTCGAGGAACCGGAAATTTCAACCTTCGTGAAAACGGTACATTTTGCTACTACTGTTCTATTTTTTTAATTTTCTGCGGACTTTTTGTCTGATTTTGCAGGGTCTTGATAATCGCATTCCTCTTGATATACCTATCCAGATTTGAAAGACTTGTCATTGCATGTTGTTATAATGGAAATTCTCATTTTTATGACAACTTTATTGCTTGAATTCAGATTATGTGTTTGGCAATTTGAAATTTGGCGGAAACGCTCAGTCTATCACCAAGAACCGGTGGGTTCACCACACTTCCTTTTTATGGGATTTTGAAGAGAAGAATATGTCTTACCTGAAACATCCAACTAAGACTCCTGAGTATCGTCAGGTATGCCTCTTCCTCTTAAATAGTTGATTCAAACCATGCTTCATTCTGAAATTATCTACCCAATCTGGACTATTAAACCATCCGAACAATTTTATATCAGGCGAGAAACCATTTGGAATTTATCTGCCGGATGAAGGACTACATGCCAAGATCAATTTTCATTGATAAAACTATCAAAGCATTGAGCCCCCATTTCACACTGAGCTCCATACCTCTGGAAGAAGCTCAATCTTACTTGGATCCCAAATTTGAACCTTCCACCAAGCTCCTTACTACCCAAGAACTGGAAAAAGCATCAATAGCCTCCTCATCGCCATTTCCAATATAAAGACTCCCACCTCGCCTTTCGACAAACTATTTATGAAGATCCCGCTGCATACCCCATTCTTCATTCATGTAGTGTTGTTCAATAATAATGCAGCACATTTTGTAATAATGCAGCACATTTTGTGATTGAAAGGATGCATGAGTCAAACTGTCATAGTTTCCATTACCTGAATCAGTTGTCAAATTTTGAGTTGACTTATTCAAGAAAAAGCATTGTCGTCCGCTGATGTCATATTTTTTCACATCTCCACAAAAAGGAGACATTTGATGCCCCGTTGTCTACAGCTCCTCTTGTCTTTAAAATCAACAAAGCTTGATTAAGTTATACTAGTTTCATGTTACATTCCATGTTCATGTTCGCCACAGTTGGCATTCTCATCATCAGAGCTATTCATTACAGTGATTGAATCAGATGCGCATGTAGTATTGGTTGTGGCCCTTGTGGGTGCACTCAGTTTACCATCACTAGAGTTGCTAGACCTTGTTTTCCCTCCTTGGTTCTGCATTTGCAACTTGTTGCTATCTGAGAAACTGAACTCATCAGATGGCTCTGACTTCACTGCGTGTTAGCCATAGATAAGGCATCGCACAAGGCTTGTTTAGCAGTGTGAATATCAATTTGGAGGCTCCTTTCCCATTGACCTCTGGACAGGCTAGTTTCATTGTTGGATACACTTTTATGCTCCGCGACGATTAATTTGTTAAGGTGAGTATCGACGTGGCCCGGCCCATTAAATATTCCTGACCATAATGGGCTTTTGACAAGCCTATGAAAAGTCCAAGACCAAACGATGTCCGTTTAGACGAACTTTATTCGATTCTACAGTTGAAAGAAAACACAACAGAAATTTGAAGTATGCTCTGATGAAATGCAGTGTTGCATGTGTAGTTGTGTCTGGCTGGACAGGAGCTGGAAGAGTAACTCACTGTCTCCACCAGCTAGTCACGTGCCCTTGTTTTCTTGTTTCCATTTGGAATCCCATTGTCAATTACATTATTTTACTCTGTTTTTATTTCTTATTTTCCATTTGCTTTACAGCAAATAAATAGGCTTATTATATTAATCATACAAAATTAAGGATTAAAGTGAACATAAACAATTAATGGTTGCATGTGAAATGCATAGATCAATTTGATATATTTAATAAGCTGCTAGCAAACAAACACAAAAGGGAATGTTTGGACTTGAGTATAATAATATTGTGCTTGCAGTTACAGGTGGTAATTGGTGCTCGACTGCTAGTAGAGATGAGGGAGGGAACGAGCAATTATGTTAATTTAATTTGCATTATCTGAGTTCAGATTTTATGAAAAATAAACTCTGGATTTTTACACTATAATTATTGCCATCATGATGTAGGTCATTAGTTTTTTGATTGTGGTGGCTTGAGCATTAAGACCACATTGATTTTTACATCTATTTTAGTGAGATTCAAACTCAGGTGAATTCAGCAGTAGCTTTCGATAGGGATCAATGAAAGTGAATTAGGGCTGTTTTAGGGGGAGACAAGATTCATAGCAAATTGGAATCTCTATGTATCTCAACCAAAATAATAACAACACTGCTTAACTCAATGCTGAATTTTCCATCAGCACTATCATCATCAAAGTTACAAAAAGAATCAGATGCTTATTTTGATGAAATTGATCACAGCAATATATAGGGCCCTATCTAGGGTTTAGTGTTGTCAGTCCAACTGTATGATTGTCAGAAAGAGGAATATGCAAGCTCTGATTCTCTGAAGCCAGGTGTTGCGAGTCATAAGTAGAGAGGAATCCCAAGGCACGTTAAACTGTCAAAAATGTTAAAAGAATGAAAAACACTAACATTATGATAGATGCTGTTGATGTCTTGATGATGATCGGGATTGAGATGAGAGAGTGTTGTGAATGGCTTTATGTAAAGGGTTTTTATTTTGTTTGAATTTTTGACGTATTTTTGACTTAAGGATTGGGACCCCATTGAGAGGGAGAGGACATCAGTGTCTGTATATGGATTGAATGATGAAAGAGGGAAACACCTCACGTGGAGAGACTGAGCCCTAAGTAATGGTACATGTCCTTAACTCATCTTCCACTGCTTTGTCCAACACCTTACCATGCCCAAAATTATAGAGAAAGGAAGTTGCACTACTCGCAAGCATGAGATAATGAAATCAACATGTTTTGTTTCTTCCAAATCAAGCTAAGCCTATGTAAAAAGCATAATTATTTATAGATGGAGCCAAGTGGGACAACATAGACAACTAAATAATTTGTAGTAATCAGTGCTTAATTTATCTTTTGTAGTCTAAGATTACATGATAGTCAATATAATATATATGAGTCACCAAAATGAAGAAAAATTGGTGGTGAGTGGACAATGCAAAATTAACAGTGAAAAAGATGTAAACAATGACTTTGATAGTCTCCCATAAAAATGAAAATTACTCCACTTTTTCTTCACACTCTTTTCTTGGAGAATTCAGGTAAACTGTAAAGTCCTAGCTGGCACCAAACATTCAGCAGTACAATAAAGCAAATTCCCTCTTTTATTCAAAATAATAATAATAATACTCCCTCCGTCCCACCGAATGCTTCCTATTTGGCATTTCCAATGTAAAATAAGAAACCCATATTTAAGGAATAAAAAATTCTAATGAAAATCTGATTAAGACTAAATTTTCCCACCAAAATTTTGAGACGAAAATTAATTTACCAAAAGTAAACTTTCCCACCAAAATTTTGAGACCAAATTTTGAAACTAATATATAGGGTTGTTGGGGGTGATTTTTCAATTTTGGTAGTTAGTTTAATTCAATTATAATAATTAATTAGTTAGTATAATTAATTATGTTTAACTAGTAAATGTAATTAGAGTGTTATATTTTAATATTTATTTTTTGCCAAAAAAGGAAATAGGAAGCATTCGGTGGGACACCCAAAATGGCAAAAAGAGAAGCATTCGGTGGGACGGAGGGAGTATAACATTACAATCTGTAAAGGTTTCTTACCCATATAATTCCCACTCATATCTCTTGTCGCTTCTGTCTATACTGTACACAGGCAATTCAAACCCTTTCCTTGTTCCCTTAATCCCTCCATCAGTCCATCTGCAACTTCCACCATTGTAGAGAGACAAAGAGTGAAAGATAGTGAAAGAGAGATTTACAAAGTTTCACACAAAAGAAAGGTAGAGGGAAAGACATCTCTCTAAAATTCTCTCTCAAGAACATTCATATAAACATACCCTCCTTATCCAGACCCACCCAAAATCTAGTTAGGTCCATCATCATCCCCACAACTCAAAACCCTAGCATACAACCATCACCCCTCTCTCTCTCTCGAGATTTTGCTTACATGGTGCTGACTGCGTTTGATATATATTGTATGTAATAGAAAGAGTATAAAACATTAGCCATGGATGGTAGCAGCAGCGGTGGATCAGATGATCAACACCATCAGGATGATCAGCATAACCACATGTACAACTACCACCATCATCAACCCCAGCAG
>QZGG01003464.1:0-23410 GCA_006409495.1 Sedum album | reverse complement strand
ATATCTTTACGTGGAATGAAGCCAACATCGTAGCTGGGGGAACACACTGCTCTGATGGAATTCTTCACCATGAGTGGAAGTCCCTCAGTCGCTCTTACACCAACATCGTGACAAGTAACAAAGAAATGATCTGCTCCGAGGGTTCTATTCCAGTATGGATACTTAGCTATTAAGCCCTCCACATAATTTTGAACAATTATGGTCATGTTCTCATAAGACGTGCCCTGAACAAACAAGGCACCCATCAAAGACCATACTTAAGGTAAGTCCTTACAGAACAAGTCACAACATACAAATAAAAGGAAAATGAATTTTTTTTTACAAAACTAAGGGGAGCACACTAAACATTTGAACCATATATATATGGCTCTCTAATGAATGTGCATTTTTGCCTGTCCCCTTCACAATTAACTAACAAGATCCCAAAACTCCAAGAAGCGAAAGATATGCTCAAAAACACACCAACAAAGCTCCTAACGGAAAAAACCACTGTTTTGTAAAACCACAGTCGCCAAATTCTTTTTTCTCTTTCTAAAAATACAATCAGAGTTCTTATAAGAAACATTTAAATCCACCAATATATATAATATATATAAGAAGCAAAAAATTTATCCACTGAACCTACTCTAAATCAAAATAGCTGAAGAAAAAACTCCGCAATCATCCGACATAACACCAAACTAACCCAAAAAATTTGTAACAAGCTAATACCAAAAGCAAATGAAAAACACCTTTCCACGCATCTTATGGCAAGAAATCGGAATAAAAAATAGATGAGCCTCCTCTGGGACCTCAGTCCTGAATCTACTCTCACGTATATTCTGAAAGAAATAACCTTCACTCGCATACTTCCCCGTCAGCTTCCTCGGAGTCTGGTAAAACGTTTTAGAATCTCCATCCGGATAAATATACACTTTAAACTTCTCCTCCATTGCTTCATAATTCAACATAAACACCTCCGGCAGATGATACACATCCGTCAAACCCTCCTCCACCTCCGCGCCATCCGAATTCCTATTCACCTTCAACAAATAAAACCACCACATCCTAAATTTCCAAACTTTAACAATACATTAATCGATCTGATTAACTTAGTTTACAATAAGATGATTTCTGAATCTAAATGGTTACCTGAAGCAGCGAATCTGATGGCGGAGAGAGTAGTATGAGCGACTTGAGAGTTAAGTAAGTGAAGGAGAGTAGAGTTAAGATTGCGAGAGTAAAGAGCGATCCCCGTAAAGAGCAAATAGGTGACACTGAAGAGAATTTCTGCATACTCGGCTTCACCGGCGATTGAAGTTCCGTTCGGACGCGGATCTCGAGGCCGAATCGGAGCTCGTCGAAGGAGAGGACTGAGTTTTTGAACACAAAACGACAGCGTTTCACGACGTGTTATGACAAATGGGCCGATTCTGATAATTTAAAGGCCCAGTATAACATAGTCTGAGATGGAAACTAGTCGTCGTCAGTCAACTGATTGTTAAACTCGCCGGCCGTCGCTCCGAGTCGAATTTGCGCCGCTGGCACCACACGTAACGTAAGTAGTCAATTGGTGTTTGCTTAATTGTCGTGCGATCGTTTTTAGTTGTATTTATGTAGCGGTTTCAGTATGTCGTTTGTTGATGTTGTGGGTGAAAGCTTGTAACTTTCTGTTAAACGGTGGTGTTTCGTGTTGAATAGTTTTGAAAAATTGTGCGTTTTGAGTTTGTTTTCAGTTGGAGGTGTGTTCTGCACACCAGGTGCTTGAGGAAATGTTGCAAAAAAAGTGGATGGAATTTTTTTTATCTGTGTTTTTTTGTTTTGGATGAAGTTTATTATATGTTTGAATTGGGTATTTAAGGTTATGGTTCAACAGATGGGTGTGTTTCTTTATGAAACTCAGGTTTTCTAACTTTGTGTTTAAGTCTTGTTTTGGAGCGGTGGGATTTAATTTTTTTAGTTAATCTGAGATGAGTTTTGACAATTTTGAACAGTACCAGGCTGTCTTGAATTGAGGGATTTGACTACAGAAATTCTTGGAGTATACAACTTGAGTCTATTGGATTGTCAGCATCTATGGTACCTGCAATGGCTGCAAACAAGCCCCGATCGAGTAGTTTTTCTCGTATTTCGCCTTCTACGGGCTCGCCTCTGACCCCTGGCTTGAAGAGTGGGCCTAATGGAACAAATTTTGTTTCCACGGGAATTACGGATTTAGACAGTAAGTCTTACAGGTTTTTCAGTGCTGATAATTTAAATAACCCAGTTTTAATATTTGTGTTATTTATCTATTCTTCCCATATTCAATTGAGGTGTTTTGATTTATGTCTTTAGAGATTTTGGGTGGCGGATTTGCGCTTGGTAGCCTAGTAATGATAATGGAGGATGCAGAAGCTCCCCATCATATGCTTATAATGAGAAATTTCATGTCTCAAGGACTGGTACACAACCAACCCCTTTTGTACGTTAGCCCATCCGATGACCCAAAGGCATTTTTGGGTACATTACCAAATCTGGTCACTTCTAAAGATGAGAAACCCCGTGATCGTGGACATGATCAGGAACAGGTGCCTATATTCAATATTTTGGTAAACTTTGAGATTTCTGTTTCTATAACATGTGACTTCAATGTGTTTGTGTTGTAGGAAAAAGGACTCAGGATCGCTTGGCAATACAGAAAGTATTTTGGGGAAAATCAACAAAATTTTGGCACTACTGGTGGTAAGTAAATTATTTAGTAGATGATCTTTGGCATAATGCTTCATCTGCTAAAATATACTATTAATACTAACACGTAAACCTGAAGTTGCTTGTTGATAAAATTGAATATGTATCGTCAGTAATGACTACTTGTATCTCATTTCACTACCCACAAGAATACTCACAATAAAACAGAAATGATTATCACCACACAGTATTGTACTTTCTCTTAGGGTTCGCATGTTATATATGTATTCTCTAACTTATTCCTACCATAATTTTTTGAATAAAGGCTCATTCATCTAAATAGAAGAACCACACTTTTTTTGATGAAGGCATTTGAGTTTTATTCATTTAAACTCATGCTGACAGTAATCTGATTATTATTATGCAGATATGAAGCAAGAGTATTGCCATGACTTTGACTTGCGGAAACCATTAGAAAGACAGTTTTTTGGTGGACGACGAGTTGAGTGTGTTAGTGTTCAGGATTCTCCAAACCTTTCTTCTCTTGTTGACCGCTGTGCTGCATTCTTATCCGAATCCTCAAGGTACTTGTGTACCATTATTTAATTCCACTTTATGTAAATTGCAGTGTAGTCGGTTGTTTTTTCTAATTTCTTTGTGATATATGTAAATATGTTACTTATCGAAATGATCATTCAGTAAGCTATCTGCAGTCTTGCTTATGATTCCTCTTTTTGTATCCACAGGAATGATGTGTCTTGTGGCGGTCGTCTTGTTATTCAATCATTTTGTGCTCCTCAATGTGAATACTCCAACTCGGTGGGTGACTCTGCAAACCTATGCTTAACTATACTGAATAGTGATATCCATGCGGGTTGTGCATTTTATGTTCATATCTGAAATAGATATGATGGCTCCAAATAATAGTGATTCATTTGCCAAAATTTTGTTTGGTGATGGTAATTCAGGAATGGGACATGCTTTCATTTCTAAGATCCCTGAAAACCATGGTGAGATCTTCAAATGCAGTTGCTGTTATAAGCTTCTTGCCATCTCTTCTTTCGCCATCATTCTCGAAAAGGTGGCAGCACCTGGCAGACACATTACTCTCAGTTAAGGCAATCCCAGGTATGTTGTGACAAGCACTGCGTTTGACTTCATTACGCTGTGTTCACTCTAATAATAAATGCTGACGTGTCTCACTTTAGATGATGACAAGGAATTGGCGGACTTCTCACTGGTTATAAGATATGGTCGGCTTCTCAATGTAAACAAAGTAGCACGCATCAATACACAGGTTTGTGATTTGTGAATTTTACTCAATGTCAAATGTTATTCATAAGAATGCTGTTCATTAGAATTTTTCGTTTTTTTATTATATCCTCTATGATTTTTTTCTTTGTATGTATTGCTGAACAATATTTGTGATGTTGTCATATCCCCTGTTTATCAGTCTCTTAAAATGCTGTGGTCAACTGGGATTTGATTGCAGGTTCCCGTTATTTTAGAGGCAACAACATACTCAATAAAACTGCAGAAAAGGAGGACACTTGTTTTGGAATGTTTAAATCAAGCACCTGTTGATGGTGCAAGTGGAAGTTCATATGGTAACAACACTGGCAGCTGCTCTTCCAAGGCAGGAAGCCTAGACTTTTAGCCTCAAGTAATAAATTAAGTTTCCAGATAAATGGTATGATTATGAATATTGCTCGTATGACGAAATTATTTAGCAGAAAGATACTGTTAATTGTCGAGCCAGATATGATATAATATTAGTTCATTTAATTTTGATGTTAAGCTTATTCTTATTAGATTCTACGCCCTACTGATTTCTTACCTTCAGTGTTGATATTATATCACATTCTATATCAGGCAAAAAGCTGTCGTATAAGAAATAATGTTGAAGAGTTTTTTCATATTGCTACACATATCAGTCACATGTTGGATGATCATATACACATTGATATTGTCAGGTTTTAAGAATCTAGTTATTTCAAGTCTTTTATCAATTGGTTTCAAGGGAAGACCTCTTGAATTTCAACAGTATATTTTGCTATGCAGTAATTGTGAGAGATCCTTGTAGTTTTCCTCATTGGTTTTCAGAAACAGAAATAATTATTGTATGAGTATTCGTTGAAGGAGGGCTATTTGCCTTGCATGATGAAATAAATGAAGTTTAAGTTACATTTTTTAGTAAACATGCCTTAGCAAGTCAGGTCATTGCTTCGCTCAAGTAGGCAATAACAATGAGCTTGATATCAGCTAATGCTGCTCGCAGCTGCAGTCTTCCTTCTCGTAAGCAGAGAACTGATTTCAAATTGAGAGTTCATATGGAAACTGTGTATATTGCATTGCATCATTTGAATTGCATACATTTCAAAGGTCACATTACAACCCTGGGTTACACAACAATGATTAAAGCTATCATACATATAGTCCTTACTCCTTAAGATGTCACTGTGTTCCGGTTGCCGTTGATGTGATATTGGGAGCTCTTGCTACGCCCCAGGCCCTTCCATACGAATATAGTCATACATCAGACCCGTAAACTCTTCGTTAGTCCTTGACTGTGTCAAATAAATTGTATTTTTTCCTTGCTCGAGTTTGCCTCCAGGAACATCAATGTTGAAGAGCCAATACAGTCCGTGAATTCCATGCCTTGCTATCGAATTATCTCTCCCAAACAGCCCAGTTATAAAATGTGGGCGGCTTGTATCAGGATCATTGATTCGTACCTTCAAAATATCATCATATTATTGCAAAACTTTTTGCAAACGATAGAAAACGTTCCTAGAACCAGCTCTTGAATTGCAAAACTTACCTGTAGTTCCGAGTAAGTTGCCGAGGCTATGGCGATCCGGAGTTTATAAATGGCATTGCGAGAAACTTTTGATAGATTGAAAATGATCTTCCATGTAGTTGCCAAGTAAGTATTGTCAGGCCCCTTCCTGCAGCCATAAAGTTCCAATACATTAAAACAACCCTGAATATTAAACCCTTAACAGGAAATTAAGTTTCAGACAACCTTATGTTATAGGGTCAGATCAAGTATGTTACACTATACCTTAAGACATGTGCGTAGAACCAGTCGTTCTGGTAGTCACTAACTCCTATCGTGAAAGTAAGGTCTTCGTTTGGGTACAAAGCGGGGTACCGGTCCCACAATCCATATTCTCTAAACCTAATTATTGTTTCAAGCAGTTAAATCTCATGTCAGCATGCATGTAATATTTTAATTCCAAGTAAAATGACGGTGCAAGGATTTTTGGAGAACTAACTTGTCAAAGTTATTTTTGGCATATAGTCCTGATGTGAGGTTCTGGTCAGGATCTGGGATGAAAAACTCGGCTGCTGTACGATCAGGGATACCTATTTCCCACAATGTCGGACCATCCCTAGGTGGATTGAAAGTTATTTGTCCAAGATCAACATTAGCTCCTATTAAACAAAACAATCCATATGATGATGTAATAATATTTTAGAGAGATAAAACATAGAGAGATAGAGAGTTAACTCTTACCAGGCGAAATTGATATGGTTTTTGCGGAGATAAAATCTCCGATATATCCGGGAACCCATGCATATAAATTATAAACTCCGGAAATGACATTTGGGATCAGGAACTTGCCGAGTGGGTCAGCTTGTACCCAGAATTGGTAACCCTAAGAAGAAGAAAAAATTAGCATGCAAGATTTGGTGAGTTATGGAACAATGAAAGTTAATGATTTTGAAGGAAACATACTTTTGTCTCTATTTGCCACGATCCAGCTGGTCCAGGAGGAGCCAATCCTACATAGGCACCACTTGCTCCGATAGTTCTCCCACCATGAATGAACCTGTCATGGACTTGCAGCTGACCGGAGATGGAACCTCGTTGATTCGCACGTTGGAAATCTTGCGACATTGGGAAATTATATGGCCATTTCCCTACTTCTTTTGACATCTGAACGTACGTTTCATGCACAAACATTTAACAAATATATTTCAGAGATATATCTTAATTTTGAAAGACTTAAAGAAGCTTTTATGTAGAGTTCTTACCTGTCTTTTAGCATCATCCCACAATGCCATGGGATCTTTTGGATTCGAATTGAGATAAACAGATATAGGTCCAAAAACCTTCTTCCATGGCTCACCATTTCTGAACACTCCTGTGACGCCCTTTCCAGCGTAGTGAGTGCTCATAAACATCTAGATTTGAGAAATCATATCAGGATAAAAGTACACTAACCAACCACAACATGTTAACCAACACTAAATAATTGGTCAAGGTCTTACAGCGAGAGAAGTTGGGCCAACATGAGAAGTGAGCTCTTGCTTCACTGGTCCACAACCTACAAACTCATGACTTGGTGTAATCACCCAAAACCCTACACCAGGTTCCAATGATATCCATCCATGAACATTTATATCTTTGTTCTCTGCTGAATATTCGTACTTGTCATCAACCTGTTACACAACAATATGTTCTGTAGTTAGTTATGCTGCTTAGCTGAACTTATTCTGGTTACTAAAATTAACTAACAAAAGCTCAACCTGTCCACGAAGGTTTGGATTGGTAGGGTTTGTCAATAGAACTGCTTCTTTGTATGCCAATTTTGTACCATGCGCGCGATCAGCTGCAGTTGGCATTATCCTTCTTCTTGTGTCTGATAATGCCATGTATACAAACCTAATACCACAAACTTAAAAATCAGTACATTCAATATCTAAAATGGATGAAGAATGTAAATTATCTAAAGGCATTTTATCAGTTACTTTTTTGGATTTAGCTTGAAAACAGTTCTTGTTTGGTACAAGTCCAGATCAGGCGATCCTTTTGGCCGCTCAAAGGTTGCATACTCGTAAAAACCAGAGACTCCGCGTATCATTACAAATCTGGGAACGTCGAAGGGATACAATAAATATACACAAGAGATGTTCTTGACCAAAAAATTCAAGACAACTTAAAGGACAAAACTGCACTGGACACTGACCTTCTGTCGAAATCCGTTGGAGATTTCTTAAAATCAGATTTAGAGCTGAATGATAGCTCTACTTGATCTGCTGTTTGCTTTATCACCCTAAACTTCGTCCCCGATAGTCTGCATAAGCATTTTTGGTTATTATGAATCTAAAAAAATTATATAACATTGTAAAAATGCACTTTATAGCAGCAATATTTAAATGCAGGGTATAAAAATTCACTCTTCGTAGCTGACAGTTTCTCCTGGACGCTTCCAGTTTGCATCCCAATACCTAAAAATGACATACACACAACACCATATCATACTAATACTCATGCATATATTTAATGTCTCTTCTTGTAGATTAAATTAAACTGAATATGCTTACGCATTTCCGTGTTTATTTTCAAAGAGCAAATTATCGATCCCTCCATATTTTATTCCAACCATAAGTCCCTCTGGAATCGTAATAGTTACCCTTGAGAATCCATTATCGACAATAACCTATAAACAAAAATTAAGGTTATTACTTAGGCACCTGATTTTAAGCAAAGGTTTCTGCAGGTATCATGTAAAGGGAATAAAAATAGATAATGCGAAGAGGAAATGAGTACGCGATCATGCTCTTGAATCAGTTGAACAGGGGAACTGTTTAACGATGAACCTTTGGTGCAGGCAGTAACCACTGGTTTGTCACTGAAAGGCACAAATCAAAAACTTTTTGTCACCCACTGATAATATAATCAGCAATTTATGAAAATGTTGTGTAAATATTTCCAAAAAAGGAACAATTATTATTCCTTACACAAACGAAGAGAAAACTACAGCAATGAAGCAGCATTGCACCACCACCAGCTCCCATCCGCACCTGCGCCTCATATCTGCATTTTGCGCAAAAGAATGAACAAAATGTTTTCCTCCAGAGCTACACTACAATCTTTCATGCATGGCCTTAGAGACTTACCTGGAAGTAGAGAACAGAGTAGATGACTGAGGAAGCGTGTATCCCAGCTTGTTGTCCCTTCACTTATTTATAGTGATTTTTCTTTTTCCAGTTAATTGAACCTAAAAAAGTAGAGTCCTACAATTTGAAAACTCATATTTCAGAAACCCAAAAAATTGATCATGGAGACCAAAAGTAGTAATTAATGAAGGGCAAAATTCCAAACGTGATATGAAAAATTTACACGGCAATTACTTATTTAGATTCATCGTAGATTCTTTACGATATTCATTTTTGAGTATATTGGATGCCACAAATGGTTAATATTTGGAAAAGATATTGACTCAGCTTTGCTGAATCTGGCTTGTTGTTGTTGGTTGACTGACTTAGAAGTCTAAGGTTGCATATAGGCGAGATTCGAATGAGGATTTTAAGGCTCGTTGACTTTCTATATTTGGCGTTTGAGCCATGCATGTAAGCTCAACTTGTGATACCTATCTATTTTATTTCATATTTTTGTTTCTCTTAAACTCATATATTAATTTATAGGAAAAAGTAGAGATGTTGACGTTGTTATATGATGTACGAGAATTAAAGCAAAAAATCAATCCAACCCACTAATTTAATTTAAAACAAGTTTGGTTTGTTGATTTATTTGGTATTTATTTTGATTGGTTATCAGTTATTTTCCAAGTTTCCTTTCAATATTTTATTTATTATTGTCAGACTTATTTTTGAGGATGGGTTGGCAGAGTCATAATTCTGCTTAATTTAGATATATAATTTTTTCTTTTTGTATTTGAAGCATTTGAAAAAGTTTTATCAAGGCCCTTCCGACTCTTCCACAGGCCCTTCCAGGCGAATGTGGTCGTACATCAGACCCATAAACACGCCATCAACCCTTGACTGCGTCAAATAAATTGCATTGTTTCCTTGTACAAATTTGCTTCCAGGAACATCAATGTTGAAGAGCCAATACAGACCGTGAATTCCATGCCTAGCAATCGCGTTATCTCTCCCAAATAGCCCGGTTGTGAAATGTGGAAGGCTTTGCGTATTAGCATCATTGATTCGAACCTTCAAAAATGATCATATATTATTTCATAACCTTTCGCAAAAGAAAAAATGTTCCAACAGCCGACTATTTACTTAGTATTTATAAGGGCTTACTTGCAGTTCAGAATAAGTTGCAGAGGCTATAGATATTCGGAGTTTATAAATGGCATTTTGAGAAACTTGTGGAAGATTGAAGATGATCTTCCATGTAGTTGCTGAATAAGTATTGTCAGCCTCCTTCCTGCAGTTCATAGACTCATAAATTAGGGGAAGAGTCTAGTAATAGGACTTGAGAAGTGGTATATTGGGAATAATTCGCTCAGTGTGTACACACCCCAGTGATCGAGAATGTAACAGTAACCTTGGGACATGTGCGTAGAACCAGTCTTTCTGGTAGTCGCTAACTCCTACCGTGAACGTTAGGTCACTGTTAGGGTACAAAGCGGAGTAACGATCCCACAATCCATATTCCCTAAACCTAAGATTCAAGGAGTTTGATTCTCATGTCAGTATGCATATTTCCTGACCTGTTCCAGAGTTAAATGATAGTGCAGCTAGCTGTGTAAAGGTAGTTTTGGAGGACTAATTAACCTATCGAAGTTATTTTTTGCATATAGTCCTGATGTGAGGTTTGGGTCAGGATCTGGGATGAAAAACTCGGCTGCTGTACGGTCAGGGATGCCTATTTCCCACAATGTCGTAGCATGCTTAGGCGGCTCAAAAACTATTCGTCCTAAATCGAGTTTAGCTCCTATAAAACAAACAATCCAAATGTGATGATAATTTATGTATATTCTAGAGAGATAGAGAGAGAAATATTACTACATACCTGGCGAAATTGATATAGCTTGTGCTGAGACAAATTCACCGATATACCCGGGCACCCATCCGCAGAAATTATAAGTTCCCGGAATGACATTTGGGAAATAAAATTGCCGAGTTGGTCAGCTTGTACCCAAAATTGGTAACCCTAAGAAAAATAGATATCAGTTGGAGACCTAGAATTGGTAACTCTATAATGTTGTTGCTAACTTGGATATAAAATATAACTAGAGTTAATGGTTTTGGAAGAGACATACTTTTGTTTCTGTTTCCCACGTTCCAGGTCCCGGGGGAGCCAATCCTACATAAGCATTTCTTGCTCCGATATCTGTCCCATCCTGAATGAACCTGTAGAGAGATTGGCCACGAATGAAGTGAAGCTACGATCACAACGTTCCTCGGATATGATATATGTGACGAATTTCGTTACTAGTATTTGCACCTGTCACGGACTTGCATATAACCGGTGACGGTCGCGCGCTGATCTGAACGTAGAAATTCTTGCGACATTGGGAAATTATAAGGCCATTGCCTTACTTCTTCTGACCACTGCAAGTTATTCACATTGGATATATATTAATTAAAAATACTATGTATTAGACAAAATACTATTTGAGATACTGAAGAAGCTGTGTAGATCGAGTTCTTAATTACCTGTCTTTTAGCATCATCCCACAATGCCATGGGATCTTGAGGATTTGAATTGAGATAAACAAAATAGGTCCAAAAACCTTCTTCCATGGCTCACCATTTCTAAACACTGCTGTTGCTTCATCTCCAATGTAGTGATTGCTTAAAAACACCTAAATTTGAGAAATCATATCACGGTGGATAAATGTGTACTTCCATGTGTTAATAAACACTAATCAACCAAACGTTTATATATATACATTTGGATGCAAAGTTGTGTTAATTTAGACTAATTTAGGTCTTACAGCGAGCGAAGTTGGGCCAACATGAGAAGTGAGATGTTGCTTTAATGGTCCACAACCTATAAACTCATGACTCGGTGTAATTACCCAAAACCCTACACCTGGTTCCATTGATATCCATCCATGAACATTTATGTCCTTGCTCTCTGCAGAATATGCATACTTGTCATCAACCTGTGACACAATAATATGTATAAGGTGCAGTTAGTAATGCTGCATATTTGAACATCTTGTGACTTAAATCAGCTAACAAAATCTCAACCTGTCCACGAAGGCTTGAATTGCTAGGGTTTGTCAATAGAACTGCTTCCCGGTATCCCAACGGTTTACCACGCACGCGGTCGTCAGCTGTAGGCATTATCCTTCTTCTTGTGTCCGATAATGCCATGTATACAAACCTAATTAATAACCACAAACTTAACTATAAGTACGTCAATCTAACTTTGGCTGAAGATCGTATACAAGTCCAAAGAATATTATTACTTTTCTGGGTTAAGCTTGAAAGCTATTCTTGTTAGCCACAAGTCCAGGTCAGGTGATCCGTTTGGGCGCTCATAGATTGCATACTGGTAAAAGCCAGAGACTCCGCGAATCATGACAAATCTTGGGAATGTCAAAAATTACCCAATAAATACATACAAAATGTAGTCTTGATCAGAAGTCAGAACATAACTTAAGAATAAACTGCAGTAAACACTAACCTTCTATCGAAATCAAATGGAAAATTCTGAGTATCTGATATCGTGCTGAATGATAGCTCAACTTGATCTGGTGTTTCCTTGATCACCCTGAAATTTGTCCCTGATAGGCTAGAAGAAGCACTTATGGTTAAATTATCCAAAATATGTATTACAGTATAAAAATATGTTATCTATTTTATCAATATTTTGAAAGGAGGCTTATTTCATCATTCACCTAGTGAATCTTGACTCTTGTCCTGGACGTTGCCAGTTTGCATCCCAATACCTAAAACCAGCATGCACACAGCTCCATCATGCATACATATAATCTCACTCTAATAAAAAGAATGAGAATTAAGTAGTTTAATTTACTGATTGTGCTTACACATGTCCATGTGCGTCTTCATATAGCAAATTATCAATCCCTCCGTAACTAATTCCAGTTATAATTCCATCAGGAATCGTAAGAGTCACATTTGATAATCCATTATCGACTATAACCTATAGACAAAGAATGTGGTTATTTAGATACATGATTTAACCAGCTAAGAAATTCTCAAGATGAACAGTATTGTTATGTTTCTAAAACTATCATAATTAAGAGAATCAAAATTCACAATGCAAAGAGGAAGTACATGATCATGTTCTTGTATCAGTTTAAGAGGAGGACTAGTTAACGGTGGATCTTGGTTAGTACTAGCAGCTTCCAGTATTGTTTTGTCACTGAAAGGCACTCATAAAAAAACTTTTTCACTCAAGACATTCTTAATAATATACAATCAGCAACTTGGAAAAAAGCATTGATTTCAATAAGTCTTACAAAAATGTAGAGAAAACAACAGCAAAAAAGCAGCATTGCACCAGCACCAGAACCCATCCGCACTCAGGCCTCATGTTTGAGGAAGCATATGTCATAGCTTGTTTTATTACACTCATATATAGTGATTTTTTCCAGTAAATTGCACCTAAACAAAATTACAGCCGTTCGATGGAAACTCAATCTTCAGAAACCTAAAATATTTGAAGAAAATCAAAAGTAGTAATTAATGAAGATTTTTTCCAGAGGGTGATATATGAAAACTATGCACGGAAATTACTTATCCATATTTAGCATGTGAAAATGATCGATATATATTTGGAAGAGATTGGCTTTTGCTGAAATTAAAATAAGGATATATTGCTAGTTGATTTCCAATGTTTGCGTTTGAGGCTTGCATGTAATTAAGTTCAAATTGTTTTAACAATTTCATATTTTGGAATTCTACTATCCTCTACAATCAAATATTAATTCAGATGGAGAGTGTAACAAAATTTTGAGAATATTTTATTAACTAAAATAAACATGGTAGTCATACCCATATGGTTTTTTGCTTACCCAACTTCAATAACAAATATATCTAATACTTGTTGAAGATCTAAAACACATCCACCAGTTTACATAGAGTGTAATAGAGCCTGAGATGAACTTGTTGAAGTGGCTGTTGTATCAGTTGTGGCAGTGCTGTTTGTGTACTGATCAGATTCATAGTATAATGTTGTGGTCAACTGGGATTTGATTGCAGGTTTCATTTTAATCACATTCTATGTGAAAAATGATAGATATTTGGAAGAGATGTTGACTTTTGCTGAGTCTAGCTTGTTTCTTGACTGAGTAGAAATCTAGGATTGCATGAAATTAAAATGAGGATTTATAGCTAGTTGATTTTCAATGTTTGCGTTTGAGGCTGTTGCATGTAATTAAGTTCAAATTGTGTTAACAATTTCATATTTTGGAATTCAGCTATCCTTATTTATTTCATAATTTATTGCTTATTACAATCAAATATTAATTCTCAGATGGAATGTACATACAAAGTTTTGAGAATATTTTATCAACTAAAATAAACATGGTAGACACTGTCACTAAATCAATGCATGAAATGCATGCAGACACTGTCACTTGGATTTTTGATTACTGTTAATCAATTTGTATATTTGTAAACTGTTAATTTATAACTTGTTCCATGTATACATGTTCACATCATGCGGTGAATTTGTTTGTATGATATTGTTTGCTGTGTTTTATCATACCTGTGCACGTTTACTTTGGTTTTGTGAGACTAATCTGGTTTAAAACTATTTGTGTTATTCTTGTTATTCTGCTTGTGGTACCGATCATGATACCTTTAGGATCGAGAATTCCAAGACCGCGATAACAAATAGTTTATTAACTAAAATAAACATGGTAGTCAAAACCATATGGTTTTTTGCTTACCCAAACTTCAATAACAAATATATCTAAATACTTTGCTCAGATCTAGATCACTTCCACTAGTTTACATGGAAGGTAAGAGAGCCTGAGATGAACTTGTTGAAGTAGTTGTTGTATCAGTTGTGGCAGTGTTGTTTGTGTACTGATCAGAATTATAGTATGATGATTTGTAGCTAGAAGTCAATAGGGACATGTCGATAGCTAGGGCAGAATAAGTAGGAACAGGCAGTTTTTGAGGAAGGTTAGGCAAGGGTGCTTCTGCATTCAGAACATTAATCACTTGTCTTATGTTTGGTCTCATAATTGGATCAGGATGGCAGCACCATAACCCAACTATCATCAAATGCTCAAGCTGCCTTTGGTTATAGACTGAATTTAGTCTCTGATCAGCTGCTTCGACGAGTTGGCCTTCTCCGTATAAGCTCCATACCCATTCGAGAAGTCTTATTTGAGTTGGATCAGCCCTAGGGTCAATGGGTATTCGGCCACTTGATATTTCCAATGCAACAATTCCAAAACTGTAGACATCTGACTCTTTACTAGCTTTACCAGTCGTAAAACATTCAGGGGCCATGTATCCTGTTGTACCAGCCAAGATTGTCGTCTGTGACCCCAGATTATGGTCTACAAATCTTGCAAGACCGAAATCCCCAAGTTTTGCATTGAAGTTTGAATCAAGCATAATATTGCTAGACTTAATATCCCGGTGTAAAACACATTGCTCCCCCTCTTCGTGCAGATACAGCAAAGCTGAGGCCAAACCAAGCGTTATTTTCTGCCGAACTTCCCAAGTCAGGGCCTCTTTTTTCCCGAAAAGATGTGAATCAAGGCTGCCATTAGGCATTAGCTCGTAAACAAGTAGTAACTCACCTTTTCCGTGACACCAACCGATGAGTTGCACCAAGTTCCTATGCCTCAACTTACTAATAATCATCACTTCGGAAATATACTCTTTTTTTCCCTGCTTTGATCCCTTTGATACCCGTTTCACAGCAATTTCTATACCTGAATCACTCAAAAGGCCTTTGTAAACACCTCCAAATCCTCCTTCCCCGAGTTTTCCATCGTCTGAAAAATTCTTCGTTGCACGACTAAGATCATTATATGTAAACCTTTTAGGCCCTGTCCCTTTTTCAAACTCATCATCCATAGAAACATCAATCTCTTCATCAAATTCTAAGTTCCTTTTTCTCCGCTTCATTACCAAAAAGAAGCACAATAAACCAACCAAAATGCACACAACTGGAACAACTATACCGTCTATCAATGCTACACTAAATTTTCTTTCAGCCGCGATAACTTCTATTTCCAACGTTGAGTTGAAGTTCCATGACAAAACAGCATGAGTTTGAAATACTGTCCCTGTGGCAGCTGAAAATCCAACAATGACTTTTTCAGGCAAAGCTATTCTCAGATCAATGATATGCGAGAGATTTGAATTACCATCAAAGACAGGATTTTCAGCATATGTAAGAAAAACACTGAAATTATGAGTAGTTGAATTGTAAGTCACCCAAGCATTGGCTGTTTTTTTAAGCCCGATACTGCTGTCCCATACAGAAGTAGCCACCGAGTGTACGGAATTTACGTTGATTCCTACATGATCAAAGCTTGGATCCCAGTCATTTATGAAGTTGTCAAATTCAACAGCAACTATCTGATTTTCTGAAGAATTGGAAGAAGAGTTCCAATTGACTAAACCAAGGTACCCACCGTCTGAATTCGGAGGGATCGTTGAATTTACTGGTGCAAGAAAGAATGCTAGCCCATCTCCATGAACTGTTGGATCCGTAATAAATATTTTAAATGAAAAATGGGAGGTAAAGTCAGTTAGCCTTTGAGTTTTTGCATCCCAGAGGCTTATAGGTTGCTTGTAAGTCACTCTACCGACACTGTTGCCAAGGGAATCGTTTATTTGATTTCTAGTGAGCTGTAGCATAGATCCAGCTGAAAACGCGTCACCTGAGAGATTTAACCTGACAAGATCATTCTGCTGAAAATTTGAGAAGTTGAAGCTGAGTGAATCTGCAGAAGGTAAAGACATAGCTAATAACAAGATCAAAACACGAGTTTGATAGTTGGAAAACAATCTAGGATAAGAGAGACTCATGTTGAGAAAAGAAATGCTGAAAGGTGGATGAAAACCAATCTCAAATCTTGACTTATATGAATGAGTTCTGAAGTCAAGTCTTAAAGAAATAGCAACTAGAATTTGCTATCATTCAACTTGAAAGAATTAAAGAAGTTGCAAGACTAGTTCAACAATGCAGCAGCCACAGAACTGGTGGACACGGTTTCAATATAAAACTTTGAAGTTTCAACCACTAGTCCATCAGACACAACTACACAAGTATGTAATTTAAACACACCATTTAAGACATCATACTGAGTCAGACACCTTTTGGTTTTCCTTTCTCTTATAAGCTGTCATTTCTTCAATGTTCGCAATTAATTTGATTCTCACCAACTTTTCATAATAGGCAAGAGAAAGAGGAAAATGAGTACTCGATCATGTTCTTGTATCAGTTTAAGAGGACTAGTTAACGGTGGGATCTTGGTTAGTACTAGCAGCTTTCACTATTGTTTTGTCACTGAAAGTCACTCATAAAAACTTTGTCACTCAATAAATTCTTGATAATACAATCAGCAACTCGGCAAAAAGCAATGGTTTCAATAAGTCCTTACGAAAATGAAGAGAATAGAACAGCACAGAAGCACCATTGCACCAGCACCAGCACCAGCTCCCATCCGCACTCAAGCCTCATGTTTGAAGAAGCATATATGTCATAGCTTGTTTTATTACACTTATATGTAGTAATATTTTCCAGTTAGCACCTAAACAAAATTACAGCCGTTCGATCGAAAACTCAATTTTCAGAAATCCAAAAAATTTGAAGACCAAAAGTAATATTTAGTGCAGATTTTTTCCAGAGGTTAATTAATATGAAAACTATGCATTGAAATTACTTATTCATATTAATTAATCACATTTTATGTGAAAAATGATCTAAATTTGGAAGAGATTGACTTTTGCTGAGTCTCTAGCTTGTTGCTTGACTGAGTAGAAATCTAGGATTGCATGAAATTAAAATGAGGATATTCATGGCTAGTTGATTTCCAATGTTTGCATTTGAGCCTGTTGCATGTAAATTAAGTTCAAATTGTGTTAACAATTTCAAATTTTGGAATTTGCCTATCCTTATTTATTTCATATTTATTGCTTATTACAATCAAATATTAATTTAGATGGAAAGTACATAGAAAAATTTGAGAATATTTTATCAACTAAAATAAACATGGTAGCCATAACCATATGGTTTTTTGCTTACCCAACTTTAATAACAAATATTTCTAGCTAATACTTTACTCAGATCTAGAACACATCCACCAGTTTACATAGAGTGTAAGAGAGCCTGAGATGAACTTGTTGAAGTAGCTGTTGTATCAGTTGTGGCAGTGCTGTTTGTGTACTGATCAGAATCATAGTATGATGATTTGTAGCTAGAAGTAATTAGGGACATGTCTATAGCTAGGGCAGCATAAGTAGGAACAGGCAGTTTCGGAGGAAGGTTAGGCAAGGGTGCTTCTGCATTCAGAACATTAATCACTTGTCTTATGTTTGGTCTCATATTTGGATCAGGATGGCAGCACCATAACCCAACTATCATCAAATGCTCAAGCTGCCTTCATCATAGACTGAACTTAGTCTCTGATCAGCTGCTTCGACGAGTTGGCCTTCTCCGTATAAGTTCCATACCCATTCGAGAAGTCTTACCTGAGTTGGATCAGCCCTAGGGTCAACGGGTATTCGGCCACTTGATATTTCCAGTGCAACAATTCCAAAACTGTAGACATCTGACTCTTTACTAGCTTTACCGGTCATATAACATTCAGGTGCCATGTATCCCATTGTACCAGCCAAGACCGTCGTCTGTGACCCCAGATTATGGTCTACAAATCTAGCAAGACCGAAATCCCCAAGTTTTGCATTGAAGTTTGAATCAAGCATAATATTACTAGACTTAATATCCCGGTGTATAACACATTGCTCCGCCTCTTCGTGCAGATACAGCAAAGCTGAGGCCAAACCAAGAGCTATTTTATGCCGAAGTTCCCAACTCAGGGCCTCTTTTTTCCCAAAAAGATGTGAATCAAGGCTGCCATTAGGCATTAGCTCGTAAACGAGTAGTAACTCACCTTGTCCGTGACACCAACCGATGAGTTGCACCAAGTTCCTATGCCTCAACTTGCTAATAATCATCACTTCAGAAATATACTCTTTTTTCCCCTGCTTTGATCCCTTTGACACCTTTTTGACAGCAATTTCTATACCTGAATCACTCAAAAGGCCTTTGTAAACACCTCCAAATCCTCCTTCCCCGAGTTTTCCATCATCTGAAAAATTCTTCGTTGCACGACTAAGATCATTATATGTAAACCTTTTAGGCCCTGTCCCTTTTTCAAACTCATCATCCATGGAAACATCAATCTCTTCATCAAATTCTAAGTTCCTTTTTCTCCGCTTCATTACCAAAAAGAAGCACAATAAACCTACCAAAATGCACACAACCGGAACAACTATACCGACTATCAATGCTACACTAAATTTTCTTTCAGCGGCGATAATTTCTATTTCCAACGTTGAGTTGAAGTTCCATGACAAAACAGCATGAGTTTGAATTGCTATCCCTGTGGCAGCTGAAAATCCAACAATGACTTTTTCAGGCAAAGCATTTCTCAGATCAATGATATGCCAGAGACTTGAATTACCACCAAACACTGGATTATCAGCATATGTAAGAAAAACACTGAGATTATGAGTAGTTGAATTGTAAGTCACCCAAGCATTTGCTGTTTTTTCACGCCTGATACTGCTGTTCCATACAATACTAGCCACAGAATTTACGGAATTTACGTCGATTCCTACATGATCAATGCTTGGATCCCATGTATTTTTGAAGCTGTCAAATTCAACAGCAACTATCTGATTTTCTGATGAATTGGAAAAAGATTCACCATTGACTAAACCAAGGTACCCACCGGCCGAATTCGGAGGGATCGTTGAATTAACTGGTGCAAGAAAGAATGCTAGCCCATCTCCATAGACTAACTGTTCCTGTGGAGAAAATATTTTAAATGAAAAATGGGAGGTAAAGTCAGTTAGCTTTTGAGTTTTTGCATCCCAGAGGCTTATAGGTTGCTTGTAAGTCACTCTACCGCTACTGTTGGTAAGGGAATCGTTTATTTGATTTCTTGTGAGCTGTAGAATAGATCCAGCTGAAAACGCGTCACCGGAGAGATTTAAGCTGACAAGATTATTCTGCTGAAAATTTGAGAAGTTGAAGCTGAGTGAATCTGCATAAGGTAAAGACATAGCTAATAACAAAATCAAAACACAAGTTTGATGGTTGAAAAACAATCTAGGATAAGAGAGATTCATGTTGAGAAATGAAATGCTGAAAGGTGGATGAAAACCAATCTCAAATCTTGACTATATGAATGAGTTTATGAAGTCAAGTTTCTTAAACAAATATTTACTAGAAGTTTTTATCATTCAACTTGGAAGAATCGAAGAAGTTGTAAGACTAGTTCAACATCTATATGTCATTGATGTATTGTTAAAAGAACAACATGGATCTAAACAAATGCAGCAGCCACAGAGATGGTGGACACGGTTTCAATATAAAACTCTGAAGTTTCAACCACTGGTCCATCAGACATTTTCTTGTCTAACACACCTACACAAGTATCTTTAAACACAGTACTGTTTAAGATATCATACTGAGTCAGACACCTTTTGGTTTTGCTTTCTGGCATTTTCTTCCCATCTTCGCAATTTTACTCTCACCAACTTTTTATGGAAAACTTAACAAGTTAGTTACTTAGTAGTTAGTACAGTTGAGTTGGAAATTGTTGTTTAATGTATATTTTAAAATTAATGTTTAAGAAGCTGGAATAGCTCAGTTGGTTAGAGCGTGTGGCTGTTAACCACAAGGTCGGAGGGCGTGTTTTATTATATTATCGGAATGATACGATGTCGTTTGATAAAACTTGTTTCTCAAGAAGCAGCGAAATGCACTTACGTTTGATTGACCATTTTACCCCCTTATAACCAAAGCTTCCCACATATCACGAAGGATACATCGGTCATTTATCTCTTCCAATAAATCGTCTCTGCTTGTGCTTGTGTCTCCGAAGTCCCACCAAGGGCTAGTCTAGTGGCAGTAGAGCTTGTATTATAAATCACACGTCATGGGTTCCATTCCCGGTGGGTGCTAAAGCAGTGGAGCTGGGGTGGGTAAAAAAAAAAAGTCCGAACAGCGTCTCTTCCAAAAACCCTAAACCCTACAAACCCTTCTTCATCGTCTCTCATCATTTCGCTTCGCATCTTATCCTCATGGCGGCTTCGTTGATTCTCCGATCGATGAAACGGCGCGAGCTGCATACCTCATCGTTTGCGGCTTACAGATCTGTACGTCATTTTTTAGAATCACATCTTTTTTCAACAATTGCTGGTTGCTGAAATTGCTTGTAAAATTTAGTTCTTTGAATGATTTTAAGTTTTGAATCTCTTTAATTTTTGAATTCGATATTTCAATTCAAAGCTGCAGTTTAGTGATTAAGTTCCGAATTTATGAGATGCTTGAAAAATTAATTGATTTACAGTTAAGTGGAAATGTGAAACCAGTAGCTGCTTCCAGTCCTTTGGTTCAGAGATTGGGTTGTCTTGCAAGACCGTTCAGGTAATTATTTATGTTTGTATATATGTGTTTAACTTGTTTTGTTCAGCGACTGACGTTTAGAGACCGAACAGTTCTAGGCCGGCTGGAAATGATGTCATTGGGATTGATTTGGGTACTACCAATTCTTGTGTTGCTGTTATGGAAGGAAAGGTTGGTTCTTGATCTTATTTGAGTATAAATGTGAGTTTTTTAGATGTGGTTGTTAATGATATTTTGCTGCTTGTAGAATCCTAAGGTGATTGAGAATGCTGAAGGAGCTCGAACAACACCATCTGTGGTTGCTATGAGTCAAAAGGGTGAATTGCTTGTGGGGATTCCTGCGAAGAGACAGGCTGTGACTAATCCGACAAACACATTTTTTGCCACGAAGCGGTATATAGGGCGACGGTTTGATGACCAACAGACTCAGAAGGAGATGAAAATGGTTCCTTATAAAATTGTGAAAGCTCCAAATGGGGATGCGTGGGTTGAAGCTAATGGACAGCAGTATTCCCCGAGTCAGATTGGTGCATTTGTTCTTACGAAAATGAAGGAAACTGCTGAAGCGTATTTAGGGAAGACGGTGTCAAGTGCTGTAGTCACTGTTCCAGCTTACTTCAATGATGCTCAGAGGCAAGCAACTAAAGATGCTGGGCGTATTGCTGGTTTGGATGTTCAGAGAATTATAAATGAACCAACAGCTGCTGCACTGTCATATGGAATGAACAGCAAAGAAGGAATAGTTGCAGTTTTTGACCTTGGAGGTGGAACTTTCGACATATCTATCCTTGAAATTTCAAATGGTGTCTTTGAGGTAATTTAAAAAAAAATTGTGATCGCTTTCTTTTGTGTTGTTCCCTCTGATAAATATATGATGTGATTTTATGTCGATGATGCCTCATTAGGTGAAAGCAACAAATGGGGATACATTTTTGGGAGGAGAAGATTTTGACAATGCGTTGTTGCATTTCCTGGTTAATGAATTTAAGAAAACCGATAAAATTGATCTTTCTAAGGACAATCTCGCCTTGCAAAGGCTGCGTGAAGCTGCTGAGAAGGCTAAAATCGAACTGTCATCCACTTCCCAGACAGACATCAACCTTCCTTTCATAACTGCCGATGCCTCTGGCGCCAAGCATTTGAACATAACACTGACAAGGTCGAAGTTTGAATCACTGGTTAGTGACTTGATTGAGAGAACAAAAAACCCATGCAAGAATTGTTTGAAGGATGCTCAAATATCTACCAAGGAAATTGATGAAGTTCTCCTCGTCGGAGGGATGACTCGTGTTCCCAAGGTACAGGAAGTAGTTTTAGAACTGTTTGGGAAGAGTCCAAGCAAAGGGGTTAATCCTGATGAGGCAGTTGCAATGGGAGCCGCCCTTCAGGGAGGGATTTTACGTGGAGATGTGAAAGACCTACTCTTGTTGGATGTGACACCTCTGTCACTTGGAATTGAAACTCTAGGAGGCATATTTACCCGGTTGATCAATAGAAACACAACCATCCCGACAAAGAAGTCTCAGGTGATTTTCCTGACTTCAATATTTAGTAGTTTAATCATTTTACTTAAATTATACCATTATGATGCATTCAAACTGGATGAACAACGCAACTTGTACTATCTGTGTCGCAGGTATTTTCTACGGCAGCTGACAACCAGATGCAGGTTGGTATCAAGGTACTTCAGGGAGAACGTGAAATGGCAGCACACAACAAATTACTCGGTGAGTTTGAACTTACTGGTATTCCACCAGCTCCTCGAGGCATGCCACAAATTGAAGTGGCATTTGACATCGATGCCAATGGAATCGTTACTGTATCCGCCAAAGACAAAGCCAGCAACAAAGAACAACAGATCACAATCCGGTCATCAGGTGGGCTCTCAGAAGCTGAGATTGAAAAGATGGTTAGGGAGGCTGAAACACACGCTCAGAAAGACCACGAACGAAAAGCCTTGATTGATATGAAAAACAGCGCTGATACTACCATCTACAGCATTGAGAAGAGTGTAAGTGAATACAAAGACAAAGTTCCAGCTGAGGTTGTCACTGAAATTGAAACTGCTGTATCTGAATTGCGAAAAGCAATGGCTGGTGAAGATCTTGAAGACATAAAAGCAAAGATGGAAGTTGCAAACAAAGCTGTGTCAAAGATTGGTGAACATATGTCTAAGGGTTCAGGGGGATCGGATTCTGGAAGCTCAGAAGGTAATGACCAAACCCCAGAAGCTGAATACCACGAAGCAAAGAAATAAGCAAACATCTGATAGCCATTTTGTCTGGTACACATTCCATTCACACATTACTGGTCAATTATTCCCAACTATTTTCCAAGCGATTTTGTTTGTAATATTTGAGGCTAACTGATGGAGACATAATTTGGGAATGTTTCCTCCCCTCAACCTGACTC